>DF357380.1:130048-173834 GCA_000787875.1 Solanum virginianum | reverse complement strand
GGTGAAGATCACAACAAAGAAATCAAGGTAACGTTTGAAGACCCTATTCATTAGGTCCATGAAGATGGTCGGTGCATTAGTCAATGCAAATGATATAAGAACAAACTCATAATGCCCATATTTATTCTAGAAGGCCATTTTGGGAATATCACACTCCCTCAACCTCACTTGATGATACCCGGACCAAAGATCTATGTAAGAGAAGAAGCTAGCCGCTTGCAATTGGTCAAAAAGTCATCAATCATTGGAAGAGGATATCTATTCTTGATGGTGCCCCTATTGAATTACCGATAGTCAATACAGATTCTAAGCAACCCATCCTTCTTTTTCACAAACGACACCGAGGCACACCAAAGTGATTGGCTAGGTCTAATAAATCCCTTCTCCAACAAATCTTTCAACTGTTCCTTTGAGCCCTTCAACTCCACTAGGGCCATATAGTATGGGGGAATAGAGATAGGTTGAGTATTAGGGATGAAGTCTATACAAAAATTTATCTCCCTTGCAGGAGGGACACTACAAAGGTCTTTTGGGAAGACATCAAGAAACTCATTTAGAACTGGAACCGACTCTACAGAAGTGACTTTAGACTCCACATCTTTAACCCTAACAAGATGATAAAGACATCCCTTAGAGATCAACTTACGGGCATTAATGTTTGAAATGAACCTACCCTTGACCTCATCATCTTGACTTTCCCACTTAAGCATGGGTTTTCTAAGGAATTGAAACTTGACCCTATGAGTTCTACAATCAATGGAAGAAAATCGATTGTGCCTTGGGGCACCACCTTGAGGACCACCTCTACCCAATGGAGCTACATTTGTACCTCGGACTTTGCCAAAGTTTCTTAGACAATCTACCTTCTTGTGACCAAGCTCCCTACACCCAAAGCATGCATTAGAACCTTTCAAGCATGGCCATTACAACTCTTCCCACATCTAGGACACACATCATTAGGAGCCACACCGCTAATACCTTGAGGCGTAAGGAAGTTATTGGCAAACCCCAAATTAGTAACATGAGAAGGCCCTTAGTCTTGATGAAATCTAACACCTTTTTAGAACTTACCCTCGAAACGACCATTTTTGGCCTCATGGCCCCTCCTCTTTCTCAACGTTTTCTCCTCCATTTACTCGGCATATATCATCAATCGAGATAAGTCCTTGTCACAAATTAGCATGGCAGACTGGCATTCTTCACTTACCATCTTAGAGACTCCCATAAAAAACTTGTTCATCCTAGATCTAGGATCAACGACCAAATGAGGAGCATACTTTGAAAGTTGATTAAACTTTAGGGCATACTACATCATACTCATAGCACATTGCTTCAAGTTCATAAACTTTACCAACTTTGTCTCCCTAAGTTCAAGAGGGAAAAATGATTGAGGAAAGTCAATTTGAACTCCTTCCAAAGCACCACATTACAAAATCCCTTGTTACCCTTCCATTGATCATACCATATTTGGGCTACCCTTTTAATTGGTACACTGCCAACTCCGCCTTTTCATTTGACCCAAGACCCATGATATTCAAAATCTTGTAGACCTCATCAATGAGCTCTTATGGATATTCATCCACCTTTGACCCATAGAACACCAGCGGATTCATCCTCATGAAGTCTCTCACCCTAGCTCCCAGGATAGTAGCATGAGGGGCTTGGGCCCCTTGGTTGACTTGGTTGGCCACCACTTGGGCAAATATAGTGAGAGCATCCCAGAGATCACCATTGGTAGGTTGCTCCTCAGGAGTTTGGGCTCGTTTTCCTCTAGTGTTTTGCATGATCTAACATAGCAAAGAACAGTCATTAGAGGGAAAAACTTACCACAACTCAATATCATGACGTAGAACATGAACAGGGGAAACATTTCCTAAAATGCCTAATAACCTCTTATTCATAGTCATGGACACTTCACAATAATGAATAGGACTCTAATAGACGTAGTGTATTTGATTCCTAGGATCTATCAACCTAGTGCTCTGATACCAAGTTTGTCATGATCCAAATCTAGGGCCTAGGTGTGACACGGCACAACGGGAACTGTAAGGGACCCCAAGCAAGACTCTTATAACATCGTTACACATCGTTAGTCTTGGAAGCAATAAATAAAGGATCAAGAGATAATAAAGTGGGACAACCGGGGCTTAGGGAAAGCACTTTCATAACATAGACTTCAAGAATAATAGAGCTAAGACTCTTAGCGTAGATATATAACATGTGCAACAAGTACCTTTAATATATAGGTAAGAGCAGGGGCCAAGACAAAGTAACCGGGCTCACCCTCATAGTTAAAGTAGATAATAAAGAAGATTATTTCAATATGTAATAAGAGCAATCTAGACTAAGGTCCCTAAAGTGGAGGACTCACCAACTAGCTTGAGTATTATCGAATTAGCCACGTGGAGGAGGATGATCAACTTGGGCTCTAGCTCCTACATGGTGATATTATGTAGGCACAGAGTATTCATTAGTACGTTTGAATGTACTAAGTATGTAGGATACAATGCAACAAGACTTACACCTTATAATCAAAATGGATAACAATAGGCAATAGACATAATATAATAATATGACATGTATGATCAATGCATAATTAAAATATGCTTAAGTAACTCATGCTCATATAAGATATCATATGTGTAGAATAGACCAAGTTAGATTTCTAAAGTACAAACACCTTGGTAGGTTAGTGATAATATCGCCGTATCACTTAGGTGGTGAAGTACTAACCCTTTACTTGGTTGGTGATAATATCGCCCCATAACTTAGGTGGAGAAGTACAAACCCTTAAGTCGATTGGTGAGTACAAATCCCTATCTCGGTTAGTGATGATGCCGCCCCATCACT
Organism: Solanum virginianum; assembly: GCA_000787875.1. NCBI lineage: Eukaryota > Viridiplantae > Streptophyta > Magnoliopsida > Solanales > Solanaceae > Solanum > Solanum virginianum. The sequence continues at coordinate 170,984 of DF357380.1, read as the reverse complement.
TGGTGGAGAAGTACTAACCCTTCACTTGGTTAATGAGTACAAAGCCCCATCTCAATTATTCGTGTTCTTAGATCCCCCGAATTGGACATGGTCTAATGCAACACTTTATGTAAGATTTATCATATACATAAGATTATTTCATTATCATAACATCAATCATATCATATCTCATACTTTTGATTTTCAATTTCTCAAGAAACCATAACCGAATATTTTATCAAACTCTTAGAGGGTGTCAAATGGTAGTAAAAAACCATGCAATTTAGATATGAAATTATGCAAGAAAATCCATTATTAAACCATCAATTAATTACTTGTAACACCCTCAAGCAATGTACATCAAAGCCCCTCCTCAAATCTTATAATAGGTCAAATATTTATTGCTCAAAACATAGCACAATAGTCACAATTTCACATAGCTTTAACATAGTGTGCTGTGAATTTCATAATAAGCTAGACCCATTTGTAAATAAACTTTAAAATATGCAATTTGAGTAAGACAAGACATGGGTATCATGGGTGAAAGGAACCTATGAAAGAAACCTTACATAGCTTTAACATAATATGCAGTGAACTTCATAATATGCAAGACCCACTTGTAAATCAACTTTAAATCATGCAATTTTAGTAAAAGGAGGCTTGGGTATCATAGGTAGAAGGAGCCTATGAATGAAACCTACATACCTTAGCTTGGAGATGAACTTGGTGAAGATTGGAAATGGAGACTTGAAGCTTGAAGATGAACCTTGAAGGAGAATCTTAGCTTGGGATGAGGATTTGGGATTTGAGTTTGGGAAGTGAAAATATGGCTAAGTGTTTGAGTGAGTATTGGGAAATATTTAGGATGATATGATGGTGAAATAAGGCTAAGTTTGGGTAAAAACACATTTGGAAACAGTTAGACCTTAGACTTAGAAGTCTTGGGCCTAGTAAAAAAATAGTCCACTTTTTGTACTGTGGCACGTCGCGGAAGCGATGAGGATTTGCTATTGGAAATTATATTTTTGTAATTTCATAATCACTTTTATTTAACTCTTAAATTAGGGTTAGACCCCTTTTCATCTAATTTTGACCCTATGAACAAGAATATGAAGTTGAATTTTTGAAATATCAAATGCATTTAGAGATATATGGAATTTAAAATTTTGGGCATTTCGAGGCACATTTACAAGTACTTTTTGTGGTCATTTTAGGATTTTAATGTATCTTAAATGAGGGGTTTACTATGTGTTGGTGGGTTGATTTACATTGAGTTTTCTCACATTATTTTACTCTTGAAATGCATGATTTTGAACTAGTATTGCGCACCCACCAAGTGTTTCATAAAATGTCTTGACCAAAATTCTTAAGTTATTGATGATCTATTACATGGTTTACAAGTCAAGGGACTTTGTGATGATTAATGGGTTGTATATACGTATTGAATTCATGAAGAGTATCTATAGTATTTCATGTTGTCCACACCTTGATGGGAGTGACATACCCAATCACCTTGTTGAGGGGGTAACATGCCTCAATCACCTTGTCGGGGATTTGACATGCCCGTACTACCTTGTTGAGGGGTATATACCTCAATCACCTTGTCGGGGGGTGACATGCCCGTACTACTATGTTGAAGAATAGATACCTTAACCACCTTGTCGGGGGGGTGACATGCCCGTACTACCATGTTAAGGGGTAGATATCTTGACCACCTTGTTAGGTGGTGACATGCCCGTACTTCCATATTGAGGGTTAGATACCTCAATCACCTTCTAAGGGGGAGACATCCCATGGATTCCAAGTAATAGGTTGCTTGGTCTATGGTTATGGTTTTCTCTGACACATGTAATCTATATTGGCATGTTTTATGTTTTATAAGCGTGTTTTACTTCAAACATTGATCATGCATGCCATATTGATATTATACTTATCCATTTCCTATGACTATGCATTTTGAATATGTTGCATAGATCTTGTTTCATTGTATCCTACATACTTAGTACATATGCTCTTTAGTTGGTCATTGCACTTCATTCCTGTACTTTATGTTTTACATGACATACATTGCCTACATACTTAGTACATACAAATGTACTAACACATACTCTATACCTACATGATGTTACCATGTAGGAACCAGAACACCTCTTGATCATCCTCCGCGTGGCTAATTTGGTGCTTTGGAGATACGCTTTAGTTAGTCCTCAAGTCAAAGGATGCTATCTATCTTACTCTTGTCTTTTTTTGTTATTTCTTTATGTTGAACACTTGATATTATGGGGGTGAGCCCGGAAAGTGTCTTGGTCCCCACTCTAATCTATGTTTAGAGGTGTTGTTGGAACCGTTGACGTATTTACGCTTTTAGATTGACTCTTGAGTATCTTATGATTATCCAAGTGTTCCCTTAGTCCAGTTCTCTTATTTATGTCTCTTATTGTTGTTTATTTTACTTCCGTGACCAAGGATATGTTTATAATATGCTAAGAGGCTTTTTTAGGGTACCTTCGGGTTCCCATTAATCGTGTCATGTTTAGGACCTAGCTTGAGTGGTGACAAACTTGGTATCAGAGCATTAGGTTGTGAATGGTTCTTGGAGTCAAACACACCGTGTCGATTAGAGTGTTATTCATGGTTGTAAAGTGAACCACAACTACGAGTAAGACGCTATGAGGTATTTTAGGAAATGTTTCCCTTCTTCATGATTTTTGTCATGTTTAGGAGTAAGGTAAGGCTTTTTTATCTAACGAATGATCTTTGCTATTCTAGATCATGCCTATTCCAAGAGGAAGACTGAGGAGAGCTCATTCACACGAGGAGTAATCGGCCCCTACCGCTCTTCAAGCTCCTCAAGATGGGGGAGTGGCCCATGATGAGTTCTGGGATGCTATTACTATGTTGGCCAATGGTATGGTCAACTAACTCGACCAAGGGGCGTAAGCCCTTTATGCTCCTACTCTTACCTCAAGGGTGAGGGACTTTACTTGAATGAACCCACCGGAGTTCCATGGATCCAAGGTGGATGACCATCCTCAAGAATTCATTAATGAGGTGTATAAGGTGTTGTCCATTATAGGGGTTAGTTCCGAAGAGAATGCAGAGTTGGTGGCCTACCAACTCAAAAAGGTAGCTCAAATTTGGTTCACTCAATGGAAGATGGAGAAGGGGAAAGATAATGTTATCCATTGGGAAGAGTTCAAAGCAGCATTTCTTAACCGGTTATTTCCTATTGAGCTAAGGGAGGCCAAAATGATGAAATTTATGAACCTTAAGTAAGGGTCTATGAGTGTGAGGGAGTATGCCCTCAAATTCAACTAACTCACCAAGTATGCCACACAATTGGTTGCTGAACCGAGGTCAAGGATGAACAAATTTATGTCAGGTGTATCAAACTTGGTTAATAAGGAGTGTCTACAATAATGTTAGTAAGTTATATTGTTTTGTCCCGCCTCATGACTTATGCCGAACAACTAGAGGGGGAAAAGCTTAGAAAGAGAAGAAGTGGTAAGGCAAAGAAGGCCCGTTTTGAAGGTGGATTCAAAAATCCCAAGGGTGGTTGATTTCCTCACGGCCACAAGCTCCAAGACCAAGGGACTTCCAATGCACATAATATAAGGTTTTCTAATGACAATCCAAGGGTCCAAGGTGGTACTGTTGTGGTGCCTAACCCTATGTACCAAAGATGTGGTAGGAGCCATAATGGCCCATGTTTGAAGAACACTGATTTCTAATGACAATCCAAGGGTCCAAGGTGGTACTGTTGTGGTGCCTAACCCTATGTACCAAAGATGTGGTAGGAGCTATAATGGCGCATGTTAGAAGAACACTCATGCTTGCTATGGTTGTGGTGAATTGGGTCATAAGGTGATAGATTATCCTCATAATCAAAATAAGGGTAGGGATAGTCGTCCACAAGGCTAAGGTGCAAATGCGGTCCAAAGGGAAGAGGAGGCCAATAAAGGGGTGCACCAAGGCAAAATAGATTCTATGCTCTTTAAGGAAAACAAGAGGTGCATGAGGTGGCCGATGTCGTCACCGGTATGTTAAAGGTTTTTCATTTTGATTTGTATTCTTTGATAGACCCGAGTGCCACTCTCTCTTTTGTTACTCCTTTTATTTCTAAAAGCCTTCATGTTAGACCCAAATTATTGTGTGAACCTTATGAAGTGTCTACCCCCGTTGGTGTATCCATTGTTGCTAGGAGAATCTATAGAAATTGTCCGGTGTTCGTTTTGCATAAAATCTTGCCTTATGATTTTGTTGAATTAGATATGGTGAATTTTAATGTCATTCATGGGATGGATTGGTTGCATGCATATTATGCTTCTATTGATAATAAAACCCGTTGAGTGAAATTTTAGTTCCCTAATGAGCCCGTCCTTGAGTGGGAAATTTATGAGTGCTAGTCCAGGGTATATTTATTTCTTGCATTAAAGCACAAAAGTTAATTTCTAAAGGTTGTTTGTATCATCTTGTGAGGGTTAGGAATTTTGAGTCTAAAGTCCTTCCTATAGAGTCGGTTCCAGTGGTTAATACGTTTCTTGATGTCTTTCCCGATGAGCTTCCTGGTGTTCCTCCTGAAAGGGAAATAGATTTTTGTACAGACCTCCTTACCGAGACTCAACCTATTTCTATTCCCCCTTACCGTATGGCCCCGACAGAGTTGAAAGAACAATTGAGGGGTTGTTTGAAAAAGGTTTTATAAGGCCTTGTAAATCACCTTGGGGTGCACTGGTGTTATTTGTGAAGAAGAAAGATGGTTCTCTTAGAATGTCCATTGATTACCGGCAACTTAATAGAGTCACCATAAAGAATAAGTACCCTCTACCAAGGATTGATGACATTTTTTATCAACTTTAAGAGTCTGGTCACTTCGCTAAGATTGATCTTCAGTCTAGGCATCACCAAGTGAAAGTGAGGGAGTGTGACGTTCCCAAGACAGCCTTCCAGACTAGTAATATTCATGCTTCAACAGTAAAGTTGTTGCTATCAAGTATAAACCTACCCAGAGGCTAGGGTTGAATCCACAGGAAATACAGGGTTGACCATATTGACTCACCAATAATAATATCAAGCATCAATCAACTATATTCTCTAAAATGGAGGGTTTTTGCAATTCAAAGTGAAGAAAAATAAAAACCACTGTACTACTAAAGGAATGAGACAATCAATTTGAGGGACAACTTGGGAATTGTGTTCCCCATGATTCATTAACTCAATTACGTTGGATAATATAACTCTAATGGAGACATTGCGTGTAGGATGGTAACATAGGTTCTTCTAGCCCTCTTGAAAAGGTAAAAGTCAAATTTCACCATGGCGCTTGGTCGGCAACAATGGTGTGCCAACTAAGCGTTAAGCATTGTCCCAGTAAACCTCCTTTTGGTCAGGGTTTGTTGATTAGGCGAGAACATATCAATAAAATCTTGAAATCCATTTCCTTTTTCCTATTTATCACTACCTTGGTCTGGATGATGACAGTAGGCGGGGTTTGGTGTTGGCCACCACTAAACAACATTCAAAATGAAAGGGAATAGACATTATATGTAAATACCCAATCAAAGAAATGGAATCAATTCAGGTTATTTCAAGTCAACTTCTCATGGTTCCCACAACCCTAAGTTGTGGGAGTTTAGCTACTCAAGGCTAGGGCAAAGTCATAAACAATGAATAAAAAGGCATGAAATCATATGGTGCAAAGGAGCTTTTTGACTCACTTTTAAAAAGAAGAAAGATGTCAAACATAAGGGAGTAGGCATGGGACCTAGGTATGGCAGCATTATCCTTTCCTATACTTCCATGGCATGGCATAGTAAGGCCTTAAGTCGTTCTAATGGCATGCCAAAGGCTGCCCATGCAAGCCATGCAACAATGACAAAAGAATTACTCCCAAACAAGTCAATTATGAAACCTTCACATATACCTTCATTTCGAATAATTCTAAATGCAAACCAAACTTCATCTTTAGTCTTAACTTCATATAACATTGCCTCAAAATATTATACCAAGGATAAAACAACCGCCCCTCCAAGACCACCTCAAAAATCACATAACTAGACCAAGCTAATCGCTAAGATAACTTACATATCTAATTTTACTTAATAGGAATTCACTTGAACATTATTTTTCATGCAAGTATAGGCTTAAAAATACCTGGTACATTACAATATCTCCACCTTGGGATTTTTTGTCACCGCATGAGGCAAGAGTAGTTTGAATGAATAGGAACTAAATAGTGACTAAGAGCTTATGTCAAAATGAAAAATAGATCTTTTCATGCAAAACTCAAATATCATAAAGTAACATTAAAATAATTACGCATGCTCAATAAATATAATAGTGACAAAATGGTACAAAATGAGGAATTCAGACTCGAGGAATAGAATTACTAGAACCTTAGGCTTTATTTATTGGGAAAAGATAAAGATATTGCTTCATCATGTCTGCTTGAGGTTCCCATGTAGTCACTCAACATGCTGGTTCCTCCAAAGTACCTTGACAGATGCCACATCCATACATCTCAACCTCTTGACTTGTCGATCCAAAATTTGTGCCGGTACTTCATAAGTCAAATTTTCTCTAACCTTCACAACATCCAATGGAACTATAGAACTTGCATCACCAATGCACTTCCTTAAAATAGATACATGAAAAACAGGGTGAACCAACTCCATCTCATTAGACAACTCAAGCTCATAAGCTACGTTTCCAACCCTTCTTAAAATTTTGTAAGAACCCACAGATCTTGGGCTCAACTTGCCCTTTTTGCTAAAACGAACAATACCCTTCATAGGTGAAACTTTGAGATACACCCAATCTCCCACATCAAATTCAAGATCTCTTCTCCTCATATCCAAATATTAATTTTGTCAGCTTTGAACCATTCTCAATATCTCTTATCATGCTCACTTTTTCCATATTATCCAAGACTAAAGCATGACTTAATAATGTCATTTCACCTACCTCAAGCTAGCTAACTAGTGATCTATATCATCTACCATAAAGAGCTTCAAACGGAGCCATCTGGATGCTAGAATTATAACTCTTAAAGAGCTTCAAACGGAGCCATATGGATGCTAGAATTATAACTCTTGTTATATTCAAACTCAATACGAGGTAAGTGATCATCCCAATTACCTTTAAATTCTAAGACACAAGCTCTCAACATATCCTGCAATGTTTGAATGGTACTTTTAGCTTGACCATCCATTTGAGGATGAAATGTGATACTCAGCTTAATTTGGTGCCAAAACCTCGTTGGAATGCCTTCAAAAAATGAGAAGTGAATTGAGGGCCAAGATCTGATGTTATTAACAAAGGAAAACCATTTAACCAGACTAACTCAGGAATATATAACCTTACATAATCTTCAACACTATACGAAGTCTTAACTGGCAAGAACTGAGATGATTTAGTCATACGATCCACAATCACCAAAATTGAATCATACTATTTTTGAGTCCGAGGCAATCCAACAATGAAGTACATATTGATTTCCTCCCACTTACAAGTTGGGATTTCAATGTGTTGAGCTAGCCCACAAGGCCTTTGATGCTCGGCTTTGACTTACTGACAATTTGGACACTCGGCCACAATCTTGGGTATATCCTTTTTCATATTACCCCACCAATAGACTTCCTTCAAATCTCGATACATTTTGGTGCAACTTGGATGAATAGAATAAGATGAATTATGAGCCTCTTGTAAGATCAAGGTTCTCAATCCATCTACATCCGACACATACAATTGGCATTGGTATCTAAGGAAGCCATCTCCCCTTGGTCAGAAAACCTCCACATTCTTTTGTTCAACTAATTTCTTTAATTCAATTAAAGTAGGGTCAAGGTCTTTCTTGGAATTCACATCAACAATCAAAGAAGATTAAGACCCATCATGAACAAATATATCACCATCATTAGCACCTTCAAACCTAACACACAATCTAGCTAACAGATGGACTTCCTTTGCCAACTCTTTGTTTTTGACCTTAACACGACTCATACTTCCCATGGTTATTCTACTCAAAGCATCGGCCACCATATTACCCTTACCAAGATGGTAGTGGACACTCATATCATAGTCTTTGAGAAGTTCAAGCCATCTCCATTGCCTTAGATTTAAGTCCCTTTAAATGAACACATACTGCAAGCTCTTGTGTTTAGTAAACACATCCACGTGAACCCCATAGAGATAGTAATGCTAAATTTTTAGAGTAAACACTACCACTACCGATTCAAGGTCATGAGTTGGATAACTATGCTTATGCACTTTCAACTATCTAGAAGCATAAGTTATGACCTTACCATTTTGTATCAACGCACAACCCAACCCAACCCTAGGTGCATCAAAATATACCACAAAACCATCCAAATCATCTGGAATAGTTAAGATGGGAGCCGAAGTATACTTATCTTTTAATGTTTGGAAACTTTTCACGCATTCATCAAACTACACAAACTTTGACCTTTTGTAGGTCAATTTGGTCAATGGGGATGCAATTAAAGGGAACCTTACTACAAACCGTCGGTAGTAACCTGCCAAACCCAAAAAAATCCTTATGTCAGACGGAGTTAAGGGTATAGGCCAGTTTAACACCACCTTAGTCTTCCCTGTGTCCACCATAATACCATTATTAGTCACCACATGGCCAAGGAAAGCAACTTCTTTCATCCAAAATTCACATTTACTAAATTTGGTATACAATTTCTCATCTCTCAATGTTTGAAAGACTGTTCTCAAATATTCCTCATGTTCCTTCTTACTTCTAGAGTAGACTAGTATATCATCAATAAAGACCATAATAAAAATATAGCCGGTGTATTTATCAATACAAAAGACATCACCAAATATTCATAGTGCCCATACCTCATTCTAAAAGTTGTCTTAGGAGTATCAGTTTTCATAACTCGCAACTGGTGATACCAAGAACAAAGGTTGATCTGAGAAAATTACCTAGCTCCTTGTAGTTGGTTAAATAAATCAGCTATCCTTAGAAGTGGGTACTTAATCTCAGTGGTGATCTTGTTGAGTTGACGATAATTAATTAACATTCGGAGTGACCCCTCCTTCTTCCCTACAAACAAAATAGATGCACCCTATGGAGATTTGCTAGGCCTAATAAATCCCTTCTCTAATAAATCCTTCAACAAATCCTTGAGTTCTTTTAACTTAGCTGGTGCCATCTATTAGGGTGGAAAAGAGATATGTTTGGCATAAAGAAGGAGGTCTATGCCAAAATCAATTTTGCTTTCGGGAGAAATACCGGGAAGATCTTCGGGAAACACATCTGGAAACTCATTGACTATAGAAACAGACTCAAGAGAGGGAACCTTAGAAGACACATCTCGAACCCTAAGCATATGATAGATACACCCCTTAGATATTATCTTAGGAGCTTTAAGATATGAAATAAACCTACCCTTTATCACAAAATCTTGTCCTTCCCACTCAAACAAGGGTTCACAAGGAATTTGGAGTTTAACTTTACGGGTTCTACAATCTATGGTGGCATAAGAAACATGCAACCAGTCCATACAATGGATGATATCAAAATCCACCATAAATAATTCAATAAGATTGTGTGAAAGAGTCTTATGTATAATAGACCCAAGAACATTTTTATATATTCTTTTAACAACTATTGACTTACCCATGAGAGAAGACACAAAAAAAGGGTTATGCAATATTTCGGGACTTAAATTGAACCTAATGGCAAGGAAAGGGGTCAAAAAGGATAAGTTGGCACCAGGATCTAGCAACGCATAAACATCAAAATCAAACACTTTCAACATACCCGTGATAATATTTTGTTGATCTTCCACCTCTTGCCTCCTATGTAGTGCATAAAACCTATTATTGTGAGGACCACCACCTTGTTGCACAACTTGTGGCTTTTGTTTCGCCTGTAAATCTTTCCCATGCGGGCGAGTACTCTTACCCTTATTATGAGCCTTGAGGCAATTGGAAATATTGTGACCTAGTTGGCCACATGTAAAACAACTACCTGACTCCCAATAGTATACATCACCATGGCTCTTACCATACATTTTGCATGTTGGCCAAGCTTGAGCATCGCTACCACTTTGTTGACCCTTAGTATGTTGAAATCGATCATTAGTATGCCTTTGGTTGAAGGCATTCGAAGACCCATGTTGTTGGAAACTTTGGTTTTCATGACCTCGGTTACCATCACCATCTTTGTGACCTTGATACTCACTATCATACCTCGGCCTCTTAGTATCATTTTTCCTCAACTTGTGAGTCTTCTTTTCCTTAAGTTTCTCGGCATATTCCATAAGCTGAGACAAATCCATATCTTGGATTAGTAGGGTAGTTTGGCATTCTTCATTGATGAGGTTAGAGACACCCAAAATAAACATTTTTATCCTAGCCCTAGGATCGGATAATAGTGTCAGAGTATATTTGGAGAGTATGTTGAATTTCAGAGAGTACTTGTGAACACTCATCGACCCTTGCCTCAAGTTCATAAACTCTTTCATTTTGTCTTCCCTTAATTCATGAGGGAAAAAGGGGTCCAAGAATGCAGGCTTGAATTCTTCCCAATCAATTGGACCACTAAGCATCCTTTCACCTTCTCACTGATCATACTAAATCTAGGGAAGGGTTTTAAGTTTCTAGGCCGCCAAACTCCATGGGATCATCATCAATTCTATTTCCATGAAATTACGATGGGTTCATATAGGTTAAATCTCTCACCCTAATTGGCTAGGTGGGAGCTTAAGGTGCCGGAGCTTAAGGTGGAGCTTGCATAGCCTGATTGGCAACCATTTGATCCAATAATGAGATAACATTCCCGAACTCGACGTGGGACACATTACCCTCTTCTAGAGGTTGAGAAACCTCATGACCAGGAATATTTCTTCTTGGTGGCATTTTTCACAGTGCAACAAACAAGCCATTAGAAGGAAGGATATCTTAAGATACTCTAAGGCACGAATTGATTTAAATAAAGAAGTGAGACAATCCTAAACATTTCATAGCCTCCTATTCATAGTTGTGGCATGCTTCACCACCATGAATAAGACTCTACCAGATACGATATGTGGACTTCCAAGGGTAATTTCAAAACCTTGTGCTCTGATACACAACTTATCATGACCCAAACCTAGGACCAAGGTGTGACACGATGAATGAGAATCCGAGGGCTGCACAACAAGCCTCTTAAATCATTATTGTACATTATAGGTTTAAATGATAAATGACAAATAAATGGGACAAGTGAATGAGAATCCGAGGGCCGCACAACAAGCCTCTTAAATCATTATTGTACATTATAGGTTTAAAAGATAAATGGCAAATAAATGACAATGGAATATGGGGCAATGGGACTAAGGGACAACTTTGTAATCATAAGTGGAAGCATAAGTTGAATAGTTTAAAACATACCAAATGTATCAATGATCCAGACACACCTCTAAACAATGACAATAAACAGAGCCAAGAATACAAGGAATCGTCGTGTAGGAGGCTAATTAGAGTAGCAGGCTAATTGAGTGGTAGGGTTAGGTGGATGTATGCCCTTGGGGTATAGTAGGTAACAGGAATAGTCGTGTTTATATCATGTTTATCTCTATCTATCATATGTGTTTAATTTTTATGTATTTATATAATGCTATGTGCTTTTCATTTTTAGTCACCCTTTCTATTCCCTTTCTTTCCTTGTTGTCTTACCTAGTTTATTCTGCTTATGGGTTTTTTAGGTGAGGGTTCCCAGCAAACAACCTCTACTTTAATAAGGTAGTGGTATAGTCTGCATACATTCTACCTTCCCCAGACCTCACTTGAGGAATTTCACTAGGCATGTTGTTATTGCTGATGAATACAAGTGTAGGCCTCTCAATACTAAGTCAAAATGAAGATACATCAAATATCTAAATAACAAAGGCAAAGCTTGAAGATAAGGATTCTATTACCGGTGAATGGGAACTCACCAAAGCTCAAAGTCTTCACGAGAAATCTAACCACGCGAAGGAGGATAAGGTAGATCGCCTGTCCCTATATGATTATAGCATGTAGGTAAAAATGTATTTAGTACTTTGGAATGTACTAAGTTTGTGGGTATGCAATGGAATAAGTAAATATAATGACAAAGTATACTTACCCAACATGAGAAATTCCGAGCATAAACAATATTTTTTTTTGGAATGTATTAAATATGTAGGTGTGTAATGCAACAACTAAATATAATGACAAAGAATACTTAGCCAATATAATAAACTCCAAGCTTATACAATATATTCAGTTCCAAAGTAAAGCGTAAAATAATGCCATGAAAATGCATAGAGAAGCACATAAGCAAATAAGTATGGTAATAAAACCATAACAGATAAAACCATATGAGCTATAATATGGAATATCGATGTTATACTCCACACCGGCCAAAGAGTGAGTCAACTTGCCAAGGTATGACTCTACAAATGGAAATACTAGATGGATCCACTAGTCAGAAAGCCTAAAAAGTCATAATCAAAATATCCTATGGTGGCACGTAGCTATGAGATAAGAAGTTTTATATAATACCCCTTAGGTCAAGTCCAACTCCTAAGTCATTAGGTGCTAAGTCAAAATCTCACGGAAACAAATAATCCATAACCGAAATAATCAAAACTTAATTTAGTTCAGAAAGTCTTAACTTGTCAAAAGAATTGTATTCAAACTTGTACTTAGAATAGATCCTTAACAAAGATTCAAAATGAATGAGTGTGAGGGAGTAGTCTTAACTTGTCAAAAGAATTGTATTCAAACTTGTACTTAGAATAGCTCCTTAACAAAGATTTAAAACAAAACAAAATGGGTCTTTTTGGGAATAAGACCATAACCAACAAAACCATATGAGCTATAATATGGAATACCGATGTCATGCTCCATACCGGCCAAAGAGTGAGTCAACTTGTCAGGGTATAACTCCAGAATCGAAAATATTAGATGGATCCACTAATTAGAAAGCCTAAAAGGCATAATCAAAATATCTTACGACGGCACGTAGTTAGAAACAGAAATACTATAAGGATCCACTAGTTAGAACACCTAAAAAGTCATAATCAAAATATCCTACTGTGGCGCATAGTTATGAGATTAGAAGATTTATATAAGACCCCTTAGGTCGAGTCCCACTCCTAACTCATTCAGTGCTAAGTCAAAATCCCACGAAAACGGACAATGCATAACCAAAATAATCAAAACTTAACTTAGTTCGGAAAGTCTTAACTTGTCAAAAGAATCATATTCAAATTTGTACTTAGAATAGCTCTTTAACAAAGATTCAAAACAAAATGGAATGTAACTTGTCAAAAGAATCATTTTCAAACTTTTACTTAGAATAGCTCCTTAAAAAGATTCAAACAAAATGGAATGGATCTTAAGCCACCCAACATCATTTCATACTTGTATTCACTTATATTTGTCCAAAATTATAAGTTCATGTTATGCCATGAAAACCAAATATCCAATGTTCATAACTCAACTTAAATCACATTTTGAACATTTCATACTTGTATTCAATTATTTTTGTCCAAAATCATAAATTCATGCTATGCCATGAAAGCCAAATATTCAAAGTTCATAACTCAACTTAAATCACGTTTAGAGACTGGTGTAATAACCTTAAAACCATGAATTTGATATTTAAACGAAGTTACAATAATCGTAGGAATAATTTAGGATAAAAATCATAATAACTCATTTATGTATCTAAGATTTGAAAATATAGAATAGATTAAATAATGCAAATCTGAAATACTTGAATTAAAATCTTGATAAATATACATAAATAATCATAAAATATATGAATAACCATAATTTAAACAAATATCAATTAATAAATCAAAAATTGAAAAAATTGTAATTCAAAATTTAGTTTCCGATAAGGACTTCTTTGTTGAAAGGAAACCAAGAATAAAACCCACATGCCTTACTTGATTAGCCTTCAGGAAATGAAGAGATTTGATGGAGATCTTGAAGAATACTTAGCCTAAGTGTTAAAAGAGTTTTGGGAAGCAATGTAGATTAGAGGGTTTGCTTTCTTTAAGAGTGATGCAGAGACTAAGTAGAGAGGGGTATTTATACTGCTTTTAGAGGGTTATAAGGGTCATTTAATCACTAAATAGTGGTAAAAAATGTGTTAGGAAAAGGGCATGAAATCATGTGGTGCAAAGGGGCTTTTTGACTAACTTTTAAAAAGAAGAAAGATGCCAAACACAAAGGAGTGGGCATGGGACCTAGGTATGGCAGCATTATCCTTTCCTGCAGTGCCATGGCATGGCATCGTATGGCCTCAAGTCATTCTAAAGGCATGCCAAAGGCTGCCCATGCAAGACAAGCAACAATGGCAAAAGAATTACTTCCAAACAAGTCAATTATGCAACCTTCACATATACCTTCATTTTGAATAGTTCCAAATACAAACCAAACTTCATCTTTAGTCTTAACTTCACATAACATTGCCCCTAAATATTATACCAAGGACAAACCAACTGTCTTTCCAAGATTACCTCAACAATCACATAACTAAACCAAGCTAATTGCTACGATACCTTTCATATAAAATTTTACTTGACAATAGGAATCACTTGAACATTATTTATCACGCAAGTATAGACTTAAAAATACCTGGTATATTACAAATAAGTATAGCCAATTTATTCTTTGGAAATTATTTCATTTATTAGTAATATATGTAAAAAGGTACAATTTATGTATGTTTAAAGTTATTTACTTTTCAGTTTATATATTTTGCAAGAAAAAATTATATGTTTTTTTCTCGCTTTCTTTTTTTTTTATAAAAGCTGAATAAAGTTGAAAATAAAAATAAAAATCTATGTTTGCTTAAACAAATTTACTATTTTCTTTATCAGTATGTACCAAAAAATAATATAAAAGCAATTCACGATTAGAGTGTTATTCATGGTTGTAAAGTGAACCACAACTATGAGTAAGACGCTATGAGGTGTTTTAGGAAATGTTTCCCTTCTTCATGATTTTTGTAGTGTTTAGGAGTAAGGTAAGGCTTTTTTTTCTAACGAATGTTCTTTGCTATTCTAGATCATGCCTATTCCAAGAGGAAGACTGAGGAGAGCTCGTTCACTCGAGGAGTAATAGGCCCCTACCACTCTTCAAGCTCCTTAAGATGGGGGAGTGGCCCATGACGAGTTCTGGGATGCTATTACTATGTTGGCCCATGGTATGGTGAACTAACTCGACCAAGGGGCCCAAGCCCTTTATGCTCCTACTCTTACCTCAAGGGTGAGGGACTTTACTTGAATGAACCCACCGAAGTTCCATGGATCCAAGGTGGATGACCATCCTCAAGAATTCATTGATGAGGTGTATAAGGTGTTGTCCATTATAGGGGTTAGTTCTGAAGAGAAAGCAGAGTTGGTGGCCTACCAACTCAAAAAGGTTGCTCAAATTTGGTTTATTCAATGGAAGATAGAGAAGGGGAAAGATAATGTTATCCTTTGGAAAGAGTTCAAAGTGGCATTTCTTAACCGGTTATTTCCTATCGAGCTAAGGGAGGTCAAAATGATGGAATTTATGAACCTTAAGTAAGGGTCTATGAGTGTGAGGGAGTATGCCCTCAAATTCAACTAACTCACCAAGTATGCCACACAATTGGTTGCTGAACCGAGGTCAAGGATGAACAAATTTATGTTAGGTGTATCAGACTTTGTTAATAAGGAGTATCTACTATAATGTTGGTAAGTTATGTTGTTTTTTCCCGCCTCATGACTTATGCCGAACAACTAGAGGGGGAAAAGCTTAGAAAGAGAAGGATTGGTAAGGCAAAGAAGGCCCATTTTGAAGGTGGATTCTAAATCCCAAGGGTGGTCGATTTCCTCACGGCCACAAGCTCCAGGACCAAGGGTCTTCAAATGCTCATAATAAAAGGTTTTCTAATGACAATCCAAGGGTCCAAGGTGGTACTGTTGTGGTGCCTAACCCTATGTACCAAAGATGTGGTAGGAGCTATAATGGCGCATGTTAGAAGAACACTCATGCTTGCTATGGTTGTGGTAAATTGGGTCATAAGGTGATAGATTATCCTCATAATCAAAATAAGGGTAGGGATGGTCGTCCACAAGGCTAAGGCGCAAATGCGGTCTAAAGGGAAGAGGAGGCCAACAAGGGGGGTGCTCCAAGGCAAAATAGAATCTATGCTCTTTAAGGAAAACAAGAGATGCATGAGGTGCCTGATGTCATCACCGGTATGTTAAAGGTTTTTCATTTTGATTTGTATTGTTTGATAGACCCGAGTGCCGCTTACTCCTTTTATTTCCAAAAACCTTCACGCTAGACCCGAATTATTGTGTGAACCTTATGAAGTGTCTACCCCCATTGGTGCATCCATTGTTGCTAGGAGAATCTATAGAAATTGTCCGGTGTTCATTTTGCATAAAATCATGCCTTATGATTTTGTTGAATTAGATATGGTGGATTTTAAAGTCATTCATGGGATGGATTGGTTGCATGCATATTATGCTTCTATTGACAATAAAATCCATTGAGTGAAATTTTTGTTCCCTAATGAGCCCGTCCTTGAGTGGGAAATTTGTGAGTGCTAGTCCAAGGTAGATTTATTTCTTGCATTAAAGCGCAAAAGTTAATTTCTAAAGGTTATCTGTATCATCTTGTGAGGGTTAGGAATTTTGAGTCTAAAATCCTTCTTATAGAGTCGGTTCCGGTGGTTAATGCGTTTCTTGATGTCTTTCCTGATGAGCTTCCTGGTGTTTCTCTTGAAAGGGAAATAGATTTTTGTACAGACCTCCTTACCGAGACTCAACCTATTTCTATTCCCCCTTACCATATGGCCCCGACGGAGTTGAAAGAACAATTGAGGGGTTGTTTGAAAAAGGTTTTATAAGGCCTTGTAAATCACCTTGGGGTGCACTGGTGTTATTTGTGAAGAAGAAAGATGGTTCTCTTAGAATGTCCATTGATTACCGGCAACTTAATAGGGTCACCATAAAGAATAAGTACCCTCTACCAAGGATTGATGACATTTTTTATCAACTTTAAGAGTCTGGTCACTTCTCTAAGATTGATCTTCAGTCTGGGTATCACCAAGTGAAAGTGAGGGAGTGTGACGTTCCCAAGACAGCCTTCTAGACTAGTAATATTCATGCTCCAATAGTAAAGTTGTCGCTATCAAGTATAAAACTAACCAAAGGCTAGGGTTGAATCCACAAGGAATACGGGGTTGACCATATTGACTCACCAATAATAATTTCAAGTATTAATCAACTATATTCTCTAAAATGGAGGGTTTTTGCAATTCAAAGTGAAGAAAAATAAAAACCACTGTACTACTAAAGGAATGAGACAATCAATTTGAGGGATAACTTGGGAATTGTGTTCCCCATGATTCATTAACTCAATTACGTTGGATAATATAACTCTAATGGAGACATTATATGTAGGATGGTAACATAGGTTCTTCCAGCCCTCTTGAAAAGGTAAAAGTCAAATTTCACCCTGGCACTTGGTCGGCAACAATGGTGTGCCAACTAACCATTAAGCATTGTCCCAGTAAACCTCCTTTTGGTCAGGTTTTGTTAATTAGGCGAGAACACATCAATAAAATCCTGAAATCCATTTCCTTTTTCCTATTTATCACTATCTTGGTCTGGATGATGACACGAATAAAAAGGCATGAAATCATATGGTGCAAAGGGGCTTTTTGACTCACTTTTAAAAAGAAGAAAGATGTCAAACATAAGGGAGTAGGCATGGGACCTAGGTATGGCAGTATTATCCTTTCCTATACTTCCATGGCATGGCATAGTATGGCCTTAAGTCGTTCTAATGGCATGCCAAAGGCTGCCCATGCAAGCCATGCAACAATGGCAAAAGAATTACTCCCAAACAAGTCAATTATGAAACCTTCACATATACCTTCATTTCGAATAATTCCAAATGCAAACCAAACTTCATCTTTAGTCTTAACTTCATATAACATTGCCTCCAAATATTATACCAAGGATAAAACAACCGCCCTTCCAAGACCACCTCAAAAATCACATAACTAAAACAAGCTAATCGCTAAGATAACTTTCATATCTAATTTTACTTAATAGGAATTCACTTGAACATTATTTTTCATGCAAGTATAGGCTTAAAAATACCTGGTACATTACAATATCTCCACCTTGGGATTTTTTGTCACCGCATGAGGAAAGAGCAGTTTGAATGAATAGGAACTAAATAGTGACTAAGAGCTTATGTCAAAATGTAAAATAGATCTTCTTTTCATGCAAAAATTATACAAATATCATAAAGTAACATCAAAATAATTATGCATACTCAATAAATATAATAGTGACAAAATGATACAAAATGAGGAATTCAGACGCGAGGAATAGAATTACTAGAACCTTAGGCTTGATTTATTGGGAAAAGATAAAGATATTGCTTCATCATGTCTACTTGAGGTTCCCATGTAGTACACTCAACATGCTGGTTCCTCCAAAGTACCTTGACAGATGCCACATCCATACATATCAACCACTTGACTTGTCGATCCAAAATTTGTACGAGTACTTCTTCATAAGTCAAATTTTCTCTAACCTTCACAACATCCAATGGAACTATAGAACTTGCAACACCAATCAACTTCCTTAAAATAGATACATGAAAAAACAGGGTGAACCAACTCCATCTCATTAGACAACTCAAGCTCATAAGCTATGTTTCCAACCCTTCTTAAAATTTTGTAAGGACCCACAGATCTTGGGCTCAACTTGCCCTTTTTGCTAAAACGAACAACACCCTTGATAGGTGAAACTTTGAGATACACCCAATCTTCTACATCAAATTCAAGATCTCTTCTCCTCATATCCGAATATTAATTTTGTCGGCTTTGAGCCATTCTCAATATCTCTTATCATGCTCACTTTTTCCATAGTCTCCAAGAACAAATCATGACTTAATAATGTCATTTCACCTACCTTAAACTAGCTAACTAGTGATCTACATCATCTACCATAAAGAGCTTCAAAGGGAGCCATCTGGATGTTAAAATTATAACTCTTGTAATATTCAAACTCAATAAGAGGTAAGTGATCATCTCGATTACCTTTAAATTCCAAGACACAAGCTCTCAACATATCCTGCAATGTTTGAATGGTCCTTTCAGCTTGACCATCCATTTGAGGATGAAATGTGATACTCAGCTTAATTTGGTGCCAAAAACCTCGTTGGAATGCCTTCAAAAAATGAGAAGTGAATTGAGAGCCAAGATCTGATATTATTAACAAAGGAAAACCATTTAACTAGACTAACTCAAAAATATATAACCTTGCATAATCTTCAACACTATACGAAGTCTTAACTAGCAAAAACTGAGATGATTTAGTCATACGATCCACAATCACCAAAATTGAATCATACTATTTTTGAGTCTGAGGTAATCCAACAATGAAGTCCATATTGATTTCCTCCCACTTACAAGTTGGGATTTCAATGTGTTGAGCTAGCCCACAAGGCCTTTGATGCTCGGCTTTGACTTGCCGACAATTTGGACACTCAGCTACAAACTTAGCTATATCCTTTTTCATATTACCCCACCAATAAACTTCCTTCAAATCTCGATACATTTTGGTGCAACTCGGATGAATGGAATAAGATGAATTATGAGCCTCTTGTAAGTTCAAGGTTCTCAATCCATCTACATCCGGCATACACAATTGGCATTGGTATCTAAGGAAGCCATCTCCCCTTGGTCAGAAAACCTCCACTTTCTTTTGTTTAACTAATTTCTTTAATTCAATCAAAGTAGGGTCAAGGTCTTTCTTGGAATTCACATCAACAATCAAAGAAGAATAAGACCCATCATGAACAAATATATCACCATCATTAGCACCTTCAAACCTAACACACAATCTAGCTAACAAATGGACTTCCTTTGCCAACTCTTTGTTTTCGACCTTAACATGACTCATACTACCCATGGTTATTCTACTCAAAGCATCGGCCACCACATTGGCCTTACCAAGATGGTAGTGGACACTCATATCATAGTCTTTGAGAAGTTCAAGCCATCTCCATTGCCTTAGATTCAAGTCCCTTTAAGTGAACACATACTGCAAGCTCTTGTGTTTGCTAAATACATCCACGTGAACCCCATAGAGATAGTGATGCTAAATTTTTAGAGTAAATACTACCACTACCAATTCAAGGTTATGAGTTGGATAACTAGCTTATGCACTTTCAACTGTCTAGAAGCATAAGTTATAACCTTACCATTTTGTATCAACGCACAACCCAACCCAACCCTAGGTGCATCAAAATATACCACAAAACCATCCAAATTATCTGGAATAGTTAAGATGGGAGCCGAAGTATACTTATCTTTCAATGGTTGGAAAATTTTCTCGCATTCATTAGACCACACAAACTTGGACTTTTTATAGGTCAATTTGGTCAATGGGGATGCAATTGAAGAGAACCTTGCTACAAACCGTCGGTAGTAACCTGCCAAACCCAAAAAATTTCTTTTGTCAGACGGAGTTAAGGGTATAGGCCAGTTTAACACCACCTCAGTCTTCCCTGTGTCCACCATAATACCTTTATTAGTTACCACATGGCCAAGGAAAGCAACATCTTTCATCCAAAATTCACATTTACTAAATTTGGTATACAATTTCTCATCTCTCAATGTTTGAATGACTGTTCTCAAATGTTCCTCATGTTCCTTCTCACTTCTAGAGTAGACTAGTATATCATCAATAAAGACCACAATAAAAATATAGCTGGTGTATTTATCAATCCAAAAGACATCACCAAATATTCATAGTGCCCATACCTCGTTCTAAAAGTTGTCTTAGGAGTCACTTTTTGTAACCCGCAACTGGTGATACCTAGAACAAAGGTTGATTTGAGAAAAATACTTAGCTTCTTGTATTTGGTTAAATAAATCATCTATCCTTAGAAGTTTATTCTCAATGGTGATCTTGTTGAGTGGACGATAGTCAATGCACATTCGGAGTGACCCCTCCTTCTTCCTTACAAACAAAATAGATGCACCCTATGGAGATTTACTAGGCCTAATAAATCCCTTCACCAATAAATCCTTCAATACATCCTTGAGTTCTTTTAACTTAGCTGGTGCCATCCATTACAGTGGAAAAGTTATATGTTTGGCATAAGGAAGAAAGTCTATGCCAAAATCAATTTTGCTTTCGGGAGGAATACCGGGAAGATCTTCGGGAAACACATCTGGAAACTCATTGACTATAGGAACTGACTCAAGAGAGGGAACCTTAGAAGACACATCTCAGACCCTAAGCATATGATAGATACACCCCTTAGATATTATCTTAGGAGCGTTAAGATATGAAATAAACCTACACTTTATTACAAAAACTTGTCCTTCCCACTCAAACAAGGGTTCACAAGGAATTTAGAGTTTAACTTTACGGGTTCTACAATCTATGGTGGCATAAGAAGCATGCAACCAGTCCATACAATGGATAACATCAAAATCTACCACAAATAATTCAATAAGATTGCATGAAAGAGTCTTATGCATAATAGACCTAAGAACATTTTTATAGACTCTTTTAACAACTATTGACCTACCCATGAGAATAGACACAAAAAAAGGGTTATGCAATATTTCGGGACATAAATTGAACCTAATGGCAAGGAAAGGGGTCAAAAAGGATAAGTTGGCACTAGGATATAGCAACGCATAAACATCAAAATCAAACACTTTCAACATACCCATGATAATATTTTGTTGATCTTCCACCTCTTGTCTCCCATGTAGTGCATAAAACCTATTATTATGAGGACCACCACCTTGTTGCACAACATGTTGCTTTTGTTTCGCCTGTAAATCTTTCCCATGCAAACGAGTACTCTTACCCTTATTATGAGCCTTGTGCCAATTGGAAATATTGTGACCTAGTTGGCCACATGTAAAATAACTACTTGACTCCTAATAGTATACATCACCATGGCTCTTACCATACATTTTGCATGTTGGACAAGCTTGAGCATCGCTACGACTTTGTTAACCCTTAGTATGTTGAAATAGATCATTAGTATGCCTTTGGTGGAAGGCATTCGAAGACCCATGTTATTGGAACCTTTGGTTTTCATGACCTCGGTTACCATCACCATCTTTGTGACCTTGATACTCACTATCATACCTCGGACTTAGTATCATTTTTCCTCAACTTGTGAATCTTCTTTTCCTTAAGTTTCCCGGCGTAATCTATAACCTGAGACAAATCCATATCTTGGATTAGTGGGGTAGTTTGGCATTCTTCATTGATGAGGTTAGAGACACCCGAAACAAATATTTTCATCCTAGCCCTAAGATTGGATAATAGTATCAGAGCATATTTGGAGAGTGTGTTGAATTTCAAAGAGTACTCGTGAACACTCATCGACCCTTGCCTCAACTTCATAAACTCTTTCATTTTGACTTCCCTTAATTCAAGAGGGAAAAATGGGTCTAAGAATGCAGGCTTGAATTCTTCCCAATCAATTGGACCACTAAGCATCCTTTCACCTTCTCACTGATCATACCAAATCTAGGTAAGGGTTTTAAGTTTCTAGGCCACCAACTCTGCCTTCCCCTCCGATGACGCACCCATAATCGAGAGAACTTTGTGTAACTTATTAATGAACTCCATGGGATCATCATCAATTCTATTTCTATGAAATTATGATGGGTTCATACAGGTTAAATCTCTCACCCTAGTTACCTAGCTGGGAGCTTAAGGTGCTGGAGCTTGAGGTGGAGCTTGCGTAGCCTGATTGGCAACCATTTGATCCAATAATGAGATAACATTCCCGAACTCGACGTGGGATACATTACCCTCTTCTGGAGGTTGAGAAACCTCATGATCAGGAATATTTCTTCTTGGTGGCATCTTCCATAGTGCAACAAACAAGCCATTAGAAGGAAGGATATCTTAAGTTACTCTAAGGCACAAATTGATTTAAATAAAGAAGTGAGACAGTCCTAAACATCTCATAGCCTCCTATTCATAGTTGTGGCATGATTCACCACCATGAATAAGACTTTACCAGATACGATATGTGGACTTCCAAGGGTCATTTCAAAACCTTGTGCTCTGATACCAAACTTATCATGACCCAAACCTAGGACCAAGGTATGACAAGTGAATGAGAATCCGAGGGCCGCACAACAAGCCTCTTAAATCATTATTGTACATTATAGGTTTAAAAGATAAATGGCAAATAAATGACAATGGAATATGGGGCAATGGGACTAAGGGACAACTTTGTAATCATAAGTGGAAGCATAAGTTAAATAGTTTAAAACATACCAAATGTATCAATGATCCAGACACACCTCTAAACAATGACAATAAACAGAGCCAAGAATACAAGGAATCGTCATGTAGGAGGCTAATTAGAGTAGCAAGCTAATTGATTGGTAGGGTTAGGTGGGTGTATAATCTTGGGGTATAGTAGGTAACAGGAATAGTCATGTTTATATCATATTTATCTCTATCTATCATATGTGTTTAATTTTTATCATATTTACATAATGCTATGTGCTTTTCATTTTTTGTCGCCCTTTCTATTCCCTTTCTTTCCTTGTTGTCTTACCTAGTTTATTCTGATTATGGGTTTTTGAGACGAGGGTTCCTAGCAAACAACCTCTACTTCAATAAGGTAGTGGTACAGTCTGTGTACATTCTACCTTCCCCAGACCTCACTTGAGGAATTTCACTAGGTATGTTGTTGTTGCTGATGTATACAAGTCTAGTCCTCTCAATACTAAGTCAAAATAAAGATACATCAAATATCCTAATAACAAAGGCAAAGCTTGAAGATAAGGATTCTATTCTCGGTGAATGGGAACTCACCAAAGCTCAAAGTCTTCATAAGCAATCTAACCACGCGGAGGAGGATAAGGTAGATCGCCTGTCCCTATATGATTATAGCATGTAGGTAAAAATGTATTTAGTACTTTGGAATGTACTAAGTATGTGGGTATGCAATGGAACAAGTAAATATAATGACAAAGAATACTTACCCAACATAAGAAACTCCGAGCATAAACAATATTTTTAGTTCCAAAGTAAAGCGTAAAGTAATGCCGTGGAAATGCATAGAGAAGCACATAAGCAAATAAGTGTGGGAATAAGACCATAACAGACAAAACCATATGAGCCATAATATGGAATATCGATGTTATACTCCACACCGGCCAAAGAGTGAGTCAACTAGCCAAGGTATGACTCCAGAAATAGAAATACTAAATGGATCTACTAGTCAGAAAGCCTAAAAAGGCATAATCAAAATTTGTTACTCTTAGAAGAGGTATGACTCTAGAAATGGAAATACTAGATGGATCCACTAGTCAGAAAGCCTAAAAAGGCATAATCAAAATATCATATGGTTGCACGTAGTTATGAGATAAGAAGTTTTATATAATGCCCCTTAGGTCAAGTCCCACTCCTAAGTCATTAGGTGCTTAGTCAAAATCTCACGGAAATAGATAATCCATAACTGAAATAATCAAAACTTAATTTAGTTTGAAAAGTATTAACTTGTCAAAAGAATTGTATTCAAACTTGTACTAGCTCTTGACAAAGATTCAAAACAAAACAGAATGGGTCTTCAGTCACCCAACATCATTTCATACTTGTATTCAATTATTTTTGTCCAAAATCATAAATTCATGCTATGCCATGAAAGCCAAATATCCAAAGTTCATAACTCAACTTAAATCGTGTTTGGAGACTGGTGTAATAACCTTAAAACCATGAATTTGATATTTAAACGAAGTTACAATAATCGTAGGAATAATTTAGGATAAAAATCATAATAATCATTTGTGTATCTAAGATTTGAAAATATAGAATAAATTAAATAATGCAAATCTAAAATGCTTGAATTAAAACCTTGATAAATATACATAAATAATCATAAAATTATACATAAATCAAAAATTGAAAAAATTGTAATTCAAAATTTAGTTTCCGATAAGGACTTCTTTGTTGAAAGGAAACCAAGAATCAAACCCACATGCCTTACTTGATTAGCCTTGAGGAAATGAAGAGATTTGATGGAGATCTTGAAGAATACTTAGCCTAAGTGTTGAGAGAGTTTTGGGAAGCAATGTAGATTAGAGGGTTTGGTTTCTTTGAAGAGTGATGCAGAGACTAAGTAGAGGGGGGTATTTATACTGATTTTAGAGGGTTATAAGGGTCATTTAATCACTAAATAGTGGTAAAAAATGTGGGGGGAAAAGGGCATAAGTCATGTGGTGCAAAGGGGCTTTTTGACTCACTTTTAAAAAGAAGAAAGATGCCCAACACAAGGGAGTGGGCATGAGACCTAGGTATGGCAGCATTATCCTTTCCTACAGTGCCATAGCATGGCATGCTATGGCCTCAAGTCATTCCAAGGACATGTTAAAGGCTGCCCATGCAAGACAAGCAACAATGGCAAAAGAATTACTTCCAAACAAGTCAATTATGCAACCTTCACATATACCTTCATTTTGAATAATTCGAAATAAAAACCAAACTTCATCTTTAGTCTTAACTTCACATAACATTGCCCCTAAATATTATACCAAGGATAAACCAACCGTCCGTCCAAGATCACCTCAACAATCACATAACTAAACCAAGCTAATTGCTACGATACCTTTCATATAAAATTTTACTTGACAATAGGAATCACTTTAACATTATTTATCACGCAAGTATAGACTTAAAAATACCTGGTACATTACAAATTAGTATAGCCAATTTATTCTTTGGAAATTATTTCATTTATTAGTAATATTTGTAAAAAGGTACAATTTACGTCTGTTTAATGTTATTTACTTTTCAGTTTATATATTTTGCAAGAAAAAATTGTATGTTTTCTTCTTTCTTTCTTTCTTTTTTTTATAAAAGCTGAATAAAGTTGAAAATAAAAATAAAAATCTATGTTTGCTTAAACAAATTTACTATTTTCTTTATCAGTTATGTACCCAAAAAATAATATAAAAGCAATTCACATCAAATAAAAACCATACACTTAATGTAATGAATCCTTTCATTACCTTCCATTATAATACTTGAAGACCATGAAGTACTTAAATTGTAACATCTCACAAATCTATTCATAAGATGCAAAATTTTTTGTCGTAAGTACAAAAGCTTGAAACTAGTTAAGCCTTACTTGTACCTATATTTTAAGGCTTATTCATGTATGTAGAAAGTTTATTGGAAGCGGTTTAGGTTCACTAGAGACCTCTAGTACTTAGTCGAGTTCAAACCTTACTACCGATTAAGTTTTTCATATTAGATTATGTAAGGGTTAACTTCAAATGATTGTTACTCTTAGAAGATAAAGAATTAGGTGTCTCATAACCTATTAAATTAAAGGTCTCTGGATCCTCTTTCCAACTACACCCATATTGCCTTATTCAGAGTTCAAAGCAAAAAATTATGACCACTTTAGTGAGATTGCCAGAGCAGAGTTTTCTGGAGTAGTTTTTATGATCCCTAAACTACAGGTTGTAAATGGGTTAAAAACCCTTGAAGTCTAGCTTGTGGAAATGTGATTTGAGTTGGTTTCTGAGTCCAGGTTATTATGGATCCAACTACAAGTCATAGAATCTTTTATAATCTATAATTTGGGTTTGTAAAATAAGTTCTAGGAGATTCTATGGATGTGTACTACAGTCTGTAGAAGCTTTTACAGACCGTATATGGCCCCACAAAGGACCTTAAAAATATTACAAGAAGGATTATTTCAATACTTTTAAACTTTTCTAAGCCTAAACTTGACTATTTTACACCAAATTAAGTCCCTCAATATTATCAATTGACCTTTCTATGCTAAAAAAATATTGTCAAGACTTGGAACGTAGTTTTAATAGGAGAAAAGATAGGGCTTTTGAGCATCTTTTGTCACACCGTGGGAGGGTTCCCTAGACGTACCCGACACCCAAGACTATTGCTAGATCCTAACTGAACCACTTGACCTCATCACATTTATTCACTTAATAACATAGCAATTCAGCAGAAGACTAATGACAATAAATGATGGAAGTCTAAAAATATATAAGTAAAATAGGCTAGTCTCGAAGATGCTAGCTCAACAGAATTTCAACTCAACAACTTGACTCTAGTTTATGAAGCCTCTATCACTATGAAATAGTGCTAATTACAGACCCATAGCTACCTAAAATCAAAAGTAAAGATAGTCTAAATCAAGTTTGACTCTATAAGGCTAAATGAAAATAAAGTAATGTTCCTCCGAAGTAAGGGAGGCTCACCAACTCTGCTGACTATGATAGATCCTCAATGATGTGCCTATTGACAATCTCTAGTACATGCCTTTGCATCATAAAATGATGTAATCCAAAAGAGAATTAGTACGTGAAATGAACGAGTATGTAGAATGGCTGACTGAAATAGATAAAAGTAGAATAATATAGAAATAACATCAACTCAAAAGATACTCAATCAGAATGTCAAATGTCTATCTAAAGCTTGAATAAAGAGTAAAAAAATCACCCATTAATACTAATCAAACCTCATCAATCAACTCAACTCAACTCAATTAAACTCAAACAACTATCAGTGTGAGACCTATCTGGGAGTTTCTCTTATCTAACAACAACCAGTTATAAGTCAATGATCATTTAGCAATCCCATTGAAGTTGCCATAACTATTCTGTACTTGCTAGGTAAGGAACAACTAAGATCAACAAGGCATCTAGCCTCTAAAGTCATTTATTGCTTTCAGGGATATTACATCAAGAGGAAGACTCAAATGTGGTGGTTAAATCCTTACCTACGCTTAGCGATATAGTTAATGAGTGCAAATGAGACTCACTCTTACTCATTTTGGTGCTCGATACTTCTCTTAGGACTCGATGCTTATTAGACTCCTCTGCTCAATCAATCATCTTAATTAGTCTTATTGAGACTCTCATCATCTCAATTCGTCTCATAAAGACTCTCATTATCTCATTAACTCAACTCAATATGGCCTTTTGACCTAATATCTCAATCATCTCATCAACTCAGTTCTTATTTAATAACTCAACGACTTAGGTCTATCATAGAAAGGAAGTCGATTAGACAAATCTCTAGAATTCAATTATAAATACTCTTGGGACCATCAGTTCTATTAACTCCTTGTCATGCTCACCTTAGAATCACACTTAAAATTCTCAACTCAAGGCTCTAGACTTAATCCCTAGGTTCATTCATGCGATCATTTATAAAGTAACATAGAGGACTTATGAAAATAACTCATGTTAAAGACATTAAATTAGTTGTAAGAACCCATATTTTTGTACTACTTCATCGGAGCTTGAGAATTTTATTTTAGAAAAAGTTTTGACCAAGTGTCCTCTCAAGGGAGACCACACGGCCAGTGTGAGGTCACGTGAGATGTGTGGCCTCTAGTGGCATAACACTTGTCCTTAATTTTAGGTATGTGGCCTTGGAGTAGAGTTTTAGTTCAAGGCACATCACACTTAGACCCCACACAGACCATGTGACACTTCACATACCATGTGGAGGACAGTGTAATGGCCTTAAGCTTGGAACACCAACGTATGAAACAAAACAGTGGGATATGGCCACCTTCATAGGTTATGTGAAAGCTCACGAACTATGTGCACGTCCATATAGCTCCAAAATAAAGAATTCTTTCTATGTATGGACCCCATATCTCATAACCTCATCATGAAGATTTTTCCAAGTATAGGGGTAAGGCTCGTGACATGAACCGTGTGACATCACACGGGCAGTGTAGCTCTAGTGTAGCTAACTTCATGAAATTGTCTAAGTATGGGGTCTTCAAGCTCAAGATAATTTCACTTTCAAGCCTTTAATTCAAGTATATTCATGTTTTTTAAGGCTATCATGGGTCTCCTATATCAAGCCAAGTTCAAAGGAATTCCATTGGCTAAGTTTTTCACAAGTACCGATTGTAGGGTCAACTATAAATGGGCATATCTCTTAGCACAGAGATAAATAGGTAGGTCACAACCTATCAAATTAGGAGGGTCAACTTTAAAGAGGAATGTCTATTAGCACACAAGGAACTGATGGCCCACGACTTATCAAATTAAATTTCATTGAATTAACTCTCCAATACGCTTGGTTTCACCTTATTTAGAGTTCGGATGAAGAAATTATGCCCATTTTTGTAGAACTCGCCTGTGTAGGGGTATATACAGGTTTTCTCTTCAATTCCGTTTCATTCATGGCATTTCTGTAAATTTGGTTATTTCTATTGATATTTTGGGATCTCCTATGCTATATAATAACCTACTAAAGAACTAAACCCTATTCAAGTTATTCACACGCACTCTCTCACATTCAAAAGACTCTCTCAAATCCTCTCAAGAGTTCTTGACGATTTTCAACTAGGGAATCAAGACATATTCAATTCTTTATCAATTTTTCTCTTGGGTGCTCTTCATCTTGTGAAGTTATGTGGGTTTGATCCTTGATTCCTTTTAATCAAGGATATCCAAAATTATTTTCAAAAAAATTCATGAATTTCTAGTTTACTTTAAATTTGGCTTTTGAATATTATGATTTCTTAAATTCTATCAATGTATGGGTTATGTCTATCTATTAATTTTAAGTTGATTTAAGTCATAAAATGATGAATTGCAATGGATTTATAATATTATAGATATGCATGTCCCTTTTAAAAGATTGTTTGAGCATGGGTGATTTATATATGATTTTAAATGTGGGTTTAATTATGTTTACACTTAAATTTCATATTATATTGTTAATTTTAGATTGAATCTCAATTACCCATGGCATTCTCACATCATCCATTGAATATGCATTCATGTTCATGAGATTTTATGGAAATTATGAAGTGGGATAAGCCCAATTATGTTATATGATATGATTTTGATAAGATATGAGTTATAACAAGAATGTGATCACATATATGTCTATGATTATGGCTCTTGGAGTATTATGGGTGCTTGCACCATTATGTATGCATGAATGAGCTATTCTTATGCATGAGTATTATGACTACGAGCTATGATTAGGCATTTGAGCCTAAGAATAAATTGTTATGAATGTGGTTGGCTTTTAAAACCAAGAATGCATGAGAATGTTTTGAAAGATTATGACTCTTTTACAAGCATGTATATATATGTATTCTAGTAAGATGATGACCTAACATTGATGGATTAGATGTCGGCGTGGACTATCCCCAACAATCCATACTCCTATCCTTGAACTAGCACATAGCATAGGAATGGTAGTAATCACTGAAATGATTGGCTCATATAGGATGGCTATCCATTTATGATATGATATGTTTTGATAAGAAAATCCTTCCAAAATGACTGGTTGTAAGGAAGGTGGCCACCACATACGAAATGACCGGGTTCTATGATGTGTGTAGATTACCTTTGGCAAGTAATCTTCTCTCAGTCGATGGGATGTCAACATTGGGCAAATTCATGTAATAGCTCGCCTGAGTTTGTGATATTAGTTGTGGCTACATCCCCAATATATATATGAGCATCATTTGCATTTCATGCGTCATAAATTTCATAGAATCTTATTATACTACATTGAACATCGTATGCAGGTTTTGGTAAGGTACATGCATTGCACCTCACATACTTAGTATATTCAAATATACTAACACATACTTTTAGTTGCAGATTAGTGTTGTTTTTCCTTCGTGTTTGGTCCATTTCGCGAACTGGACATGGACTAGTGTGACTATTTCCCATTATTCAAATTTCATCCTAGGGCATTGAGGTCATAACCGAATGCCTATTTAAATGTGAAAACTTCCATTTTTCAACTCTATAACTCACAAAAGCCTCTTTAAAACCTCTCCAAGACTTCACCAAATCTCCCATTCAAATTCAAGAACTTGAAGCTTAATTTTGGAAGTCAAGAACCTTTCTCAAGCTTCAAGTTTTCCCCAACTCAATTTTAAGAAAACTCAAGCTTAATCTATAGGTCCTTTCACTCATGGAGCCCAACCTTCTTTTTTTTAATAAAAAATGTATGATTTCAAGTTGTATTACTTATGGGTATTTTGTATTATGAATTATCAACATAAATTATGGTGGTATTTATCAAGTATTAATTAATTATGCATGAATACCTATTTTAAGCTTACTCTATGTGTTGGTTTAGGTCCATCGAGATTATGCATGATTTGAGGTATGAAAACTATGATCTATGGTGCACTTCTGAGATGGATTTCATGATACCCAAATTAAGGGTTTTATTATAATATTAGTGGGTTGATTTGAATTGATTTTACTCTTCTCATTAGACTATTGAGTTGCATGGTTCTGAATAAGTATCATGAACCCACCATGTGTTTGATGAAATTACATGACAAGAATACTCAAGTTGTTGATGAACTATTACATGATTTACAAGTGAAGTGACTTCATGATGATCAAGGACTTTCAAGCATGTAATTTAATTAATGAAAAATATCAATGATTTTAGAAGTAACAAGTTGGGCCCTATTTAAAGATTTTAACCTCTTATGAGCCATTCATGTCAAGGCAGGGGATCATGTACGATTATTATTTACTATTATGTTTAAGTTAGGCTCACGATCAACTACAGGGGGCTAGTCACTTTTCTAAGGTTGATCTTCTGTTCGGGTACCACCAAGTGAGAGTGAGGGAGTGATATATTCCCAAGATGGCTTTTCAGACTATGTATGGGCACTTTGAGTTTGTGGTAATGTCTTTTGGGTTGATAAATGCACCGAATATATATATGAATTTCATGAATAGGGTCTTTAAACCCTACCTTGATATATTTGTGGTGTCTTTATTAATGATATATTGATTTATTCCCGTAGTGAAGAGGAGCATGTGAATCATTTGAGAGTGGTGTTGCAAATTTTGAGGGATGAGATATTGTTTGCTAAATATGAAAAATGTGAATTTTTGTTGAAAGAGGTTACATTTCTAGGTCATGTAGTGTCAGCTGATGGCATTAAGGTGGATCCTAAGAAGACATAAGGTGATAAAGAATTGGCCTAGGCCCTTGACTCTGATGAATATTAGGAGTTGGTTGGTTTAGTGGGTAACTATTAAAGGTTTTTGAATTGCTTCTCTTCTATTGCTTCCCCTATAACTACGTTGACTAAAAAGAAGCCAAAATTTGTTTGGACCAACGAGTGTTATAAGAGTTTTCAAACATTAAAGGACAAGCTTATTTCCTCTTCTTGGCTTTACCGAAAAGGTTAGAAAGGTTTGTGGTGTATTGTGATACCTCAATGAGTGATTAGGGGTGTGTTTTCATGCAAAATCGCAAGGTTATATCATATTCCTCTAGAAAACTTAAGGTGTACGAGAGAAATTATCCCACCCATGATCTTTAATTAGTAGTCATGTTATTTACTTTGAAAATTTGGCGTCATTATTTGTATGGGGTTTATGTAGATATGTTTACTGACCATAAGAGTCTCCAATATGTGTTCACACAAAAAGATCTTAACTTGAGACAAAAGAGGTGGTTTGAACTCTGTAAGGATTATGACATGAATGTGCACTATCATCCCGGCATGGCTAATGTTGTGGCTGATGCTCTAAATAGAGTTTCCATGCGTAGTCTTGCTCATATTGATGTTGGTAACAAAGAGGTGGCTAGAGAAGTTCATCAGTTAGCTAGTCTTGGGGCTAGGTTAAATGAAGTTGATAACGGTAGTATAGTGGTTGTTAATGGTTCCAAATATTCTTTGATTGAGGAAGTCAAGTCAAAGCAAGACCTTGACCACACCAATTTCTAGAATTAATATCTTTGGTAAAGGACAATAAATTGGTAGTTTTCTCCCAAGGGGGAGATGGAGCCCTTTTAGCGCATCATTACACATCCTTGGTTGTGGAAACAATAAAAAAGCAACATAAGAGTAAAATAGGGACAACGAGGCTAGGAGACAACTTTCATATTATAAACATCAAGAGTCAAGAGAGAGTCAAGCTCATAACATTACACATGACATGTCCAACACCACTTTTACTATATAGATAAGAGCGGGGACCAAGACAAGCAACCGAGATCACCCTTATAGTAAAAGTTTACATAAAAGAATGGTCATTTTAGAATATAGCAGAATATGATAAGCAATGCCCCCGAAATGGAGGAATCACCAACAAGCTTGAGGGGAATCATACTAGCCACGTGGATGGGGATGCTCAAGTGGACTTTTGGTTCTTAAATGATGACATCATATAGGCATAGAGAATGTGTTAGTACATTTGAATGTACTAAGTATGTACGATGCAATACAACAAGAATAGGCATCATAGGCAAAATGCATAATCATAACCAATGAATAGCATACTAACAATATGCCATGTATATATGATGCTTAAAGTAAAATCATGCTTATATAGAACATAAAACGAGTGTAAGGAGTGACCATTATTAGTGCAATACAAGGCCTACCACCCCCTTGGAGAGGCATATGAGGTACAAAATCCTTCATGAGGTTGATGAGGTTCAAACCCCCAATATGGTTGATGAGGTACAAACATCCCAACATGGTTGATGAGGTACTAACCCCCCCAACATGGTTATTAAGGTATAAATCCCTTGACAAGAAAGGGCTTTTTCTTCACCAAATGTTTTCTTGAATCTTCTTCATTAGCTAAGGTATGTGGGTTTCATTCTTGGTCCCTTTCAACCAAGAAGACCCACCTCTTTTACACTCAATTTCATGGAATTTTAGCTACTTTTTAATATTGGTTTTCAATATTATGGTTTATTAAATTCAATTGATGTATGTTTTGTTCTTCATTGATGATTTTAAGTTGATTTAAGTCCTAATATGTTGAATTACACCATTATTATGAACATATGAATATACTTTATCCCTTTAAAGCTTGATTTATGCATGGGTAGTCTATATTTTATCATTTAACTTTGAATTTTACTGATGTATTTTCTTGAATTTCATAATATATTATTGATTTAAGTTAGAATCTCTATTACATATGCTAATCTCATCTCACCCATTGCATATGCATTCATGAGCTTTGGATTTTATGAAAATTTTGAAGTAGGTTAAGCCCAATTATATTTATGTATATGATTTTGATAAGATATTGGTTATGATAAGAATGTGATCATATAAATGTCCATGATTATGACTCTTTGAGCATGTTGGGTGCTTGCACCATCTCATATACGTAAATGGGTTATTCTTATGCATGTGTGTCATGATTATGAACTATGATTTGGCTTTTGAGCTCTAATTATGAAGGTATGAGCAATATCTTTGGTTCTGAACCTAAACGTGCATTGAAATGATTTGAAGGAACTATTGCCTCCTTTGAAAGCATGTATATTTATAAGTATTCTTGTGGGATAATGAATTAGCATCGATGGATTAGGGACGTCAGGGCTATCCCCAAGGGTCCTCTTCATTTTCTTGAACTATGTGCTAGCATAGGTATATATGATAACCCTCACCGAAGGTTACAATATTGATATGATATGATAAAATTGACTGTCACGCACTTTCACTGAAAATTATTTTTGCATCGAAAAATTATCTTTTGATCTGGTTGTACTAAAAATCAACCGAGACCATTTCCCCACTCTATCCAAAATGCGAGACCCATAAGGAAGGCCACTTCTCCAAAATAGGACGCCTGTAAGGAGAAATGTGATTTACCTTTGGCAAGTAGACAACCTCTTTTCTAGTGTGGGGCTAACATTGGGATTCCAAGTAATAGCTCGCTTGGTCTTATATGTCGATTGAGGTCTCATCCCCACTATATATATGAGCATTATTGCATATTATGCAGCATCGATTTCATGGCATATCATACAATGTCTCTCTTTCTACATACCTCTTTCTATATTATTTGCCCTTGCCATTTAACATTGGATGCAGGTTTGGTAAGTCATGTGCATTGTGTGCGCACATACTTAATATATTCAAATGTACTAAGACATACTTTTGCATACATGATCTCACCATGTAGGGACCGAGGATTATGTTCATCCACCGTATGGTGCCTAGCTTGGGTATTGAGTTTTGCTTGTTGTGGTGAGTCCTATCTTCCAAGGATGAACCACTTTGCTCTACCTATGGTGTTTTATTTATGTATTTACTTTGAGGGTGAGCCTGGGGTATGTCTTTTCCCCTATTCTATCTTATGATTAAAGGCATTGTTGGAAATCTTGTAAACTCATTCACGATTACATGCTATGTTATATGATTGAAGGTTATGTTTTATGGCATTGGCTACTTATTGGCCATTATTTTCTGAATTTGTTGTGAGCCTTATGATATGGTTATATGTATGATGTGAAAAATCCTATATCCCAAATTGCCCCCGTAGAGTAAGTCATACTTGCCCGCCCTTAGTATTTATGTGTTGCATGCTTTGTGAATTCATATTACTCCCAATCCCTATGAAGTCCCTATAGTGTGAGTCCTGTTCTTCCATCCCCTAGAATTATGTGTTTACTATTCGTTTATGCTTCTGAACTAATGATGTGAATATGGATAATATGAAGCTTGTTTGAGAACTTTCAGGTTCTCATTCGTCATGTCACTCTTAGACCCCAGGTCTGGGTCATGACAACTCAGCTCAATTAATCTTATAGAGACTCTTATCATCTCAATTACTCTCATAGAGACTCTCATCATCTTATTAACTCAGCTCAATTAGGACATTAGGCCTAATATCTCAATCATCTCATCAACTCAGTGCTCATTTAATAACTCAAGGACTCAGGTCAATCATAAAAAGGAAGTTGATTAGATAAATCTCTAGAATTCCATTATAAATACTAATGGTAGCATTAGTTCTATTAACTCTTCGTCATGCTCACCTCAAAATCACACTCAACATTCTCAACTCAAGGCTCTAGACTTAATCCCTAGGTTCATTCATGCAATCGTTTGTAAAGTAATATAAAAGGCTTGTGAAAATAACTCATGTAAAAGCATTAAATCAGTAAAAATAAGTTTATGATGATCATCAACACATGAAAATACTTGTGACATATATAATTTGCAAGAAAATATTCAAGAAACATGTGTGAAGACTCGTTATACACACAACTCCTTAATTACCATCAATGGGGCACATGGAATAACAATTTCATGCTTTAGTTTAGCCTTACATACCTAGAATGATGGTAAACAATAAACTTGGCATGAATCTGGCTTGAACTCCTCGAATCCTTGCTTTTCTCTCTTCTCTTTAGCCATAGGTCTTTTGTTAGAATATTCAAAAAATCTTAGAAATGGGTTAAAAACCCTTTTTATGCTCTAAATGACCTATATTGATCGTGTTTTATGTTTAGGAGGGGTTAGGAAAAGTCTGGAATGCCCCTCAAAAAACACTGAAAAATTTGCACTTCGAATAACCAAGTCCGTGATGCAATCTTTGGAAATTTTTGGGTTTTTTTGCTAAAAATCTTTTGATCGAGTTTTCTAATCCCATGGAAAATATTGAGATAACAACTAAGTACAAGTACACAGGAGGTGCGCGTCGCACAACTGTCACGCACTTTCACTGAAAATTATTTTTGCATCGAAAAATTATCTTTTGATCTGGTTGTACTAAAAATCAACCGAGACCATTTCCCCACTCAATTTTTCATGTTGATTGCATTCTAGCATCGGATATACCACAGGAGTTTTGGAAGACGTGATATGCGCACATCTCTCATCTAGGGGTATTTTGGTAATTTTTACCAGGTGTTACATCTTCGTGAAAGATCTTCAAGAATCTAGTTCTTCTAGGTATGTAAGGATATTCAATGTGTTGGACTAAGTTTGTCCTTATGCTCTACATCTAATTTTAGTCAATAAGAGTTTAACCGAGAATTTTTCAATCTTTCCAAAATTCAAGTTCCTATTATCCTTTATTATTAAATTCAAATATCTATCATCGAAAGCATGATTTCCTATGATAATTTAGTTCTTGATTATTGTTCATGCTTACCTCTCGTATAAACCCTAGTTGAGTTGAGATGATTTACATTACTACAGATTGTGCATTATTTTTGATAAAGTAAAAGTATTTTGAAGCTAGTAGTAAATTAAAAGAAAAGTTTTGGGGAAAAGTGAGTATTTCCAAGTGCATTACGCGATTATTTTAGCAATAACTTGAACAAGAATTTGAGCATGAGTTCAGCAAGAAGTCCTTAGATTATATTTTGAGCAATTTTCTCAGCTTTAACAGGTCAAAATTTTAACTGATTGCCTCACTATGGTGATTTTATTCTCTTGTTTGGTGTTTCAGCAATACATTACATATCCAGTTCAGTTTCACAGAATGAAACAATTGGAACAGCTACCTACAAATTTCATACTGCACACATAGTAAATTCTGATAAACAAGTCCTTAGTGTGAATAAAATGCCATTTTTCCTGAAACAAGTGGAGAACAAATTAAGGAAAATTGATGAAGTGAAAAAAGTTATAAAACAATTACTTGAAGCCCCAAGTTACTACTTAAATATTCTTTTTGTAACTCAAATTCTTTATTTTTATATTACTTCTCTCTCTTGCTAATTTGGAATATATATTTATTTTGAGGTTCATCTCCAGACATATTTCCAAATTCCAAATACTTTTTCTCAATTTCAACTTCAATCAGATATTGCATTCAAACAGTTACATATAATGGGAATATACATTATTTTTCATTTTTTGTCAGGCTGACTTTTATGTTACTATGTAGCTTTAGTCAGCAATTTCATTAAGCCAGCCCCTGCATATCCTTATGTGGTGCTAGTTTTGTTTCTATCAAAACAACTAATATTTCTTGCTAAATAATAATGAGAATGCTTGATCAAGCCAATATTCAGTAACTCAATGAAAAAAACTAGGAAAAGTAAATGATAAATCATCTCTAAAGCAAATTGTATTAAGCTAACAAAATAAGTTACAGATTAGATTCATCTACTCAATCACAAAGTTTACTTCATAAAAGAATTCCAAAAGACAAGAGAAGATAACAACATATAATCACAATACAATAGCATACTCATATAGTCCCATAAAGAGGTCAGGGGAAGTGGGGCATATCTAGTCTTTACCCGACCATTGTGTAGTGGAGAGGTTGTTTTAGAAAGGCCCTCAGTTAAAGAAAGATGATTTTTAATGTTGTAGCAGATACCTTGTCTCAAGTTCATTCGCTACATTCATTAGCTTTTGCTATTACTAAACTCGCATTAATTAACTAGTTATACGACTTGAACAAGACAGATGCAACTTTATAGGATCTCCAATCCTAGTTGCAATATAATTTGGAGTCTTTGACTCATGTTTCCTTTCAAGGGGGAATTTTACTGTTTCGCAGTTAGATAGTAGTCCATGTTAATGCAAAACTTTGCACTTTATTATTGGAAGAATTTCACTCTTCTAAGGTTGGTGGCAATTCTGATTTCATCTAATTTTCATTGGGCTGGTATGAGTGCCAATGTGAAAAAATTTGTTTTTGAATGCCACATTTGTCAATAAATAAAGGATTCAAATTTGGAATGCCACTTTTTAGGTTATTTCTATAGATGTTATCATAAGACTTCCACACCGTCCCATAGGGTAATGTTATTTGGGTAATTGTGGACCGATTGTCCAAATACAATCACTTTGTTGCCTTGCCTCCCAATTTTACAAGGCAAAAGATTTTCGAGGTCTTTGTTAAGGAGTTTATTCAACTTCATGGTTCTCCTGTTACTATTATGTATGATCAGGACCCATTATTTCTCTCAGAATTTTTGAACGAACTTCATAAACTCCATGGTACAAGTACATAATTTTCCATGAAATGGGCCTATCATCCCCAATTTGATGGTTAGACTGAGGCGATAAATAAAAGTATACAGATGTATCTCCACTATTTTTAGACTAAAATGTTGGCTACTTAGTTTACTCCATTACCATGGGCTAAATTTTGGTATAATACTGCATGCCAACACAGCTCTAAGATGATGCCTTTTGAGATAGTTTATGGCCACCCTCCACCTACTATGGTGAGGTATCTTAAGAAATGAGACATTTAACTCTATCATTGCTTCTTCTTTATGTCAGTGTGATGACCCTACCGATGACCCTACCATTGGTGATTGGCTATATATGTGACTATGACCCTACCGTCAGTTATCTTTGTGCTTGCAGTGTCACTCAAAGCTTAGTAGATGATGTTTTGGCCCTGTTAATAAGCTAACATGGTTAGAAGTTTGTTATAGGTAGTTGATAGAGATAGTTATTAGTTAGTTAGACATTGAGAATTCTGTTAACCAAAGTCGATATATAGACAATGAACAATAAGTGATCATTTTGACCAACTCAATGTAATAGTTCCTGTTAGCTCTTCTTCTTCTTCTTCCTAGTTATTCGCTTCTTCTTCTTAATATATAAGCTTCATTAATAGAGTCATTATGGTAATAGATCCTAGTTCCATTCTCAGGCAAGATAGATCTAGTATAGTTGAGTATTCGAGTGCTCAGGTTCAATTACAGAGATAGTTAAATCCAGAGTAAGCATTCAGATTAGAGATTGAAGTTCCAAGCTAAGAAAATGGCAGACAAAACTGGAATTAGCTCTAGGCCACTTGAAGGTGACAATAGCAACTCAAATACCATACAAACAACAACTCAGGTAGCTCCGGTGATAGATCATAATCATCCTTTATATCTTCATCGAGATAATACTCCAGGTACCTGGCTAATCTCTCTTAATACTCCAGGTACTTGGCTAATCTCTCTTCAGCTTACTAGCTCTGAGAACTATACAATTTGGAGTAGATCTATGCTTATAGTTCTTCTAGGAAATAGTAAACTAGGTTTTATAGATGGCAAATTTCCTAAATCTAGCTTTACACCTGAGTTGTTTGATATTTGGGAGAAATGCAATGTTATTGTTTGGCTTGGATAATGAATCTTGTTTGACCTGGTTTGCTTAGTATTGTAGTGTATGGTGGTGATACTCATGAAGTTTTGTGTGATTTGGAAGAGAGGTTTGATAAAATTAATAGTTCATACTTTTTCCAACATCACAAGGAGATTTACAACCTTACTCAGGGAACTATGATAGTCATAGACTATTATACTACTTTTAAAGGTGTCACGACAAACGAGCGTCTTAGCGTATCATTACACATCCTTGACATGACATGGAAAATGGGGACCCCGAAGGAATCCCAAACGATCCTCTTAACATATCATTATACATCCTTGGTCGCAAAAGCAATTATACATCAACCATAGATAGAAAAAGGGGAAATACAGGCTAAGGGACATCTTTGATACCATAGAAGCCTAACAAGCCAATAGTATAGCATTAATATGTCATAAGGTTCCCACGAAACATCTAATACATAGATAGGAGTGGAGGCTAAGATAATATATGGGCTCACCCTTATGGTTTTAAGTCTCCAACATAAGAAGAGTCAATACATAGTATAAATCAAGAGAAGTATGTCCTCGGAGTTGAGGACTCACCCACTTGCTTGAGAGAAATGGTACTAGCTATGTAGAGGAGGAGGATGATCAAGTGGTGCACCGATTCCTACATGGTAACATCATGTAGGCATAGAATACGTGTTAGTATGTTTGAACGTACTAAGTATGTAGGATGCTGTCCAACAAGAGATAGGAAACATAGGCAAAATGCAATATCATAAGCAATGGATAGCACAATAACAATATGACATGTATGAATGATGCTTGAAGTAAAACATATTGATATAGAACATGCTACATATGTAGAAAGAGACCATCATCATAAGCCACGCAAACTTAGTACCCGAAATCTAAGGTAGACCACCCCTTAGAAGTGATTGAGGAATCAACCCCTCAATTGGTTGATAGTTGTTACACCCTACCATCCATGGTGATTGAGGTATCATCCCTCAATTGGTTAGCGGCTTGACCATCCCCATGCCAAGTAATTGAGGAATCGACCCCCCAATCGGTTGATCGGCATAACTACCCCCCAT
>DF357380.1:119071-130021 GCA_000787875.1 Solanum virginianum | reverse complement strand
TATATAAGTCATAGTGTCATCTAAAGTGATTGAGGTATGAACCCCTCAATTGGTTAATAGGCATACCCCCCCCCCCCCATCAAGATGGTTAATGCAATTTACCCCTCCTCAACTAGGTACGGTCAACTAACAATATTATAGATACTTTCCATGAAATCAACATATATATACATTCCTTTTATCATTATAAAGTCATTAAAGTCATAGGTCATGCAATAGATCATCAATAGCTCAAAAATCCAAAAAAATACATCTTATCAAACCCTTGGCAGGTATGTAATGATACTGTAAGATCATGCAATTCAAGAGTGAAATCAGGCAGGAAAACCCAATGTAAAATCACCCACTAACACTTAGTATACCCTCATGCAAGATACATCAAAACTCTCCATCAAAACTCAAAATAGATCATTGATTCATAGCTCAAAACACGCTTAAACAATCATACTTTTATGAAACCCCAACATATTTCATAATTACATTCACAATAACTAAGACCCATAAGCAAATCAACTTAGAATCATACAATTTATGTAAAAAAAAAAAAAGAAGGTTGGGCACTATGGGTGAAAAAGCTATATGGTTGAAACTGACATACCTTAGACCTTGAGTCTCTTGAAATTGAGTTAGGAATGGAAGCTTGGAATGGAGTCTTGAAATCCAAACTTGTTCTTAAGTTTCCTTAAATTTGTATTAGGGTCTTGGTAGAGACTTTGAGAGCATTTGAGAGTGTATTCAAGCTGCGAATAATGAGTTTGAGCCTTTGGAATAGGTTAAGTCTTTTTGGGAGGTTAAGATAGCATTGGATGTCTAAAAAGGTCAATATAATGAATAATATTCACGAAAACACCATAAGTGAATGGATGGAAAAATTGGCAAACTGATTCCTCACTGAGGCCCACATAGGTTGTGTGGCACTCCACGGGTCGTGTGGAGTGCCTGTGAGGTGAGACTTGGTTAAAAATTAGATGTTGGAACACTTAGAAAAATTAATGTCATCGTCCCTTTGAGGAGAGTCTCCATGGTCCGTGTGATGCTACACGGTTCGTGTAGTGGCCCGTGGAGTTACACTTGGTGAGCAAAATGTTGCCAGGAGACTGCACACTAGGCCAGATGGCTCATCAAGCTTGTCACGGCATGTATAGATAGTTATGGCACTACTTAGTCAAAAACATCCCCCTCACGCCAACCATGCCTTACTTGCACACTCCTACGGCTAGCCACACGGTCCATGGAAAGCCACACAACCTATGCCTCTTGCCGTGCCATATCCCTTAGGCCAAAAATGTCCTTTTCCAGCTCAAGACAACCCAGATGGCCCGTCCAAAGCCCCACTACCAGTCATGGTGCATGTGTGAGTCATAACTCCTTCATCCGAACTCAA
Organism: Solanum virginianum; assembly: GCA_000787875.1. Classification (NCBI taxonomy): domain Eukaryota; kingdom Viridiplantae; phylum Streptophyta; class Magnoliopsida; order Solanales; family Solanaceae; genus Solanum; species Solanum virginianum. The sequence continues at coordinate 128,637 of DF357380.1, read as the reverse complement.
AATGAGGTGAAACTAAGTGCGTGGGAAAGTTAACTCAAAGGACTTCTATTTGTCATATGATGGGTCATCCATTTCCGAGTAAACTAAAAGTTATGCTCATTTAAACTTGACCTTAGCATAAACCAATAACCAAAACTCAACTCATAAGGAAGTCTTGAACTCGTCTATGTAGTAGAAGTCTCCCAAGACCCTAACTCTCAACCTAACCAAATAAGACTTGAAACATGGATACATAAGAGCATGGAATTATTGGGTGTCAATATATCTCCCCCTTGGAAACATTCATACCCCAATGTCAAAGAAACGTACTCAAGGAAAGTAATCATGAAAAGTTTAACCCAATATGGATGCAACAAATGCATTTAAATGTGATTTTCAAAAAGTCTCAACATGAACATCAAAATTGCCATATCTTGTCAATATCAGCTTCGCAGCTGGTAGCTGATAACTAGAATTTATACAGAAAAGACAGTTGGCAGCTGCTAAGAATTGCAGTTACGACTCGTAGGATGACCTACAAGTCATAGTCGAGGTCTCATATTAGGTTCTTAGCATCTTGGACTCAATTGGTACGACCCATAAGTATGAGACATTATTTGGGCTATGACTCGTATGTTTGCCTCATAGTCTTGGTCTTCACTTTTGGTCTAACATTTTGGCTCTCTGATTCTTGCTACGAGTCCACCTATATAAGTCATAGTGTGTCTGATGACTTGTAGGCTGCACTCATAGGATTGACCCTTAGTTGGCAAATTTCTGATTTTTTTTTGTTCTTTGATTCTTGCTACAATACAACCTATAACTCGTAGCGTGAGATATGATTCGTAGGTAGGCTTGTATGGCCTATGGTTCAGCAAAATCTATAACTTTTCTTCAAAATCATGCCAACCTAACTTTTCTACAAAATTAACATAAAACCTCATCAAGAAACTAAAAATCGCTTTAAAACTCACAAAATCCCTTGTTTCAGGCACCAAATGTGTTATATTTTGATAGCATATCAACACCTTTAACTTAGAATAGTTGTGTGCCTTCAAGCATTGACTAAAGCTACATAGAAAAAGAGAAATACATAGTAACTATGCTAATGGCATATATATCAACTCCTCTAATTTTGGTACCCAACTACCATTTTCAAAACAGGATTGAGGAATTATTTAGCAAATAGGAATATATGACATACCTGTCCATCCAACTATGATAAGCTAAGAAGCATCAACCATCGACAATAAGTAGTATAGTCATATGCTACTCAAGCAGTACAAATGCCCTCACTAGAATGAAGTCCCTAATAATCACTCAAATTCATTTTAGAATTCAGGGACTAAGGAAGAATTCTCACTCTCACAACTGAAATTCAATGCATACTGACTAACACCATAGGCTTACGTCTATGCTCATCTTTTAGCTTGGTGATAAAGTGGAGTGGATCACTTTAGGAATTGTAGGCTTGTAACATCGGCTCAGAGTGCTTTGGTGAGGTATTTTGGGCAAATAATGACTACAGCTATCTTTGAACCATGTTGCCAACACTTTTTTGCTTTTATTATCCACCCCTTTTAAACAAATCCACCCTTATTCTCCTTTTTTGAGCTTTTCTCGAGTGCTTTCTTTCTCTTTTTCAGCTGAGCCTTGATTTCAAACACATTTTTGCTACTTTTTCTTCAACTCAAGGCACTTTTCTTTTCTTTTTCTTCACTCCATTCATGCCTTTTCATTTCTTTCTTGATTTCCCAACTAACCACCTTATTATTATTATTACTTTTCCACAATAAGGGCCACTCTCAACTTAGGCTTTTAGCCTTAGGTGAAGCACACAATATCTATGCCTCAAACCTGGGCCACTAACTGTAGCCACCCTCTGCTTAGGCCTTTGGCCTCAATCAAGGTTCACATGTTCAAGGATACATTAGGGCCAATATCAAGGCATTTCATCAAACAAGGTTAAGATAGCAAGTTATCAAGAAAGAATGAGTACATGATAAGCTCAAAAGTTTGGAATAAGGGATTCACTTACTCATATAGTGGGTCATTTAGGCTAAAAGTGGTTTCACTTAAGGAACAAAGGTCTAAGATCCCTTCCATATCTACCATATCACCAAACCAACTTTAGAGTAACAAGGAAAGTTCTAGGCCCATACAAGATACATGAAAGCAGCAAAATAGGCTCACAGCACACATGGCAATTGCATGCACAATCAAGTATAGACTTACAGGTCATGCTTTCAGTCTCAGCTTACCTTCACAATATCAAAACAAATATTTCCAGATACTAAAAAATGTATAAATACATCAATAATCACAACCTCAAAAAATTTTAAGGGTACCCAATTTTGCATCAAAAGTTTAAAGAAAATCTAATAACTATCTATATGACAAATGATAACATTTATACTCATTTCTAAATTATATATATTTCCTAAAACATGACGGTTCAACAGAAAATTAAACATCCACAAGGAAAAAGAAGTACGATAAGAAAACCTTGGGATAAAGAATAGGGGAAGTTATGGACTTAAGGCTACACAGACTTCACCTTAATCCATAACTTCCACCACCCCACCAAAATAGGATACTTTGTCATCAAAGTATCAACACAAAGAAAAGAAAACGAACATACGAGAACATAACATAGATATATATACATTCAAAACTAACAGTAAACAAAACCACTATCCAAAACCAAATTAAAAAAATTATCCAGTAAGAACATCAACAAAAACCAAAATAAAAATAATTTTGTCTAACAAAAGGATAGAGTATCAATAAAAATAAGTAAGAGTTAGGGTCAAAAGTTGTCAAACATCATGGTGCTCGTGAACCAATCTTAGGCTGTTCTACGGGGTCCTAAGTTTGCCTTTCCTCCTCTGCTGAAGTACCCTCTCCAGATGGGGTGTACTTTGCTCTCTCTCTCTGAATAGCCACCAAAGAAAGCACCTCCTACACTACCTCCAGAGGTATGGGCTCCTTCTCTTTAGGTCTCGGCCTCTTCGGGGTTAGCTCTGGATAGGTATGCTCAAGGGGCCTCTTCCTGCGAGTGTTCGGATGGTCGATGAGCCAATCAAATGCCTTATCACCTACCAGTGCTACCTCTGTAGCTTGAATAGGGGCTGCCAACAGCTATAACAAGTTGGCCTTGAACTTGGCCAACTCATCAGTCACCGCACTTGTACGCCTTGCACCCTCGAGCCTCTTTTGGACTCTAGGCTCGAACGCATCGACCTGTGAATCAACCACTCGGACTCTATCATCAACTAAATCTCAACCAAATACCCTCATCCTCTCCTTGCCATCCCAAATAGTCTAATCAATCAATGGGCGAAATCGTACTAATAACTCTCGCAGCCTGCCCTCTGCTACAGCCACCCTACACAATAAAGCCTATAAAGCAACAACAGAGAAAAGAGGGTCAACCTGTAACGTAGCTGTTGCTGGTGCTGGAGTATTGGTGGATAGTGTAGACTAGATCTTGGCTGCTGGTGTGGGCTCTGTAGAAGCTGGAGTAGTGTCCATAGGAGCTGGAGGTAAACCTGGAACCTATAAGAGTGATATGTCATGTAATAGATCATCCGTAGCTCAAGACTCCAAAATTGGACATTTTACCAAACACTTGGCGGGTGTGTAATTATAGTGTAAGATCATGCAATTCAAGATTGAAATAATCCAAGAAAACTGAATTTAAAATAATTGACCAACACTTGGTAATACCCACATACAAGATACATCAAAACTCTCTATCAAATCTCATAATGGATCATAGATTCAAAGCTCAAAACATGTTTAAAGAATAATACTTTTATTAAACCCCAACATAGCCCCTAGTTACATTCATAATAAGTAAGACCCACAAGTAAATCAACTTAGAATCATACAATTTATGTAAAAAATGAATGTTGGGCACCATGGGTGAAAGAACGCAATGGTTGAAACCCACATACCTTAGACCTTGAGTCTCTTCAAATTGAGTTGGGAAAGAGTGGAAGATTGGAATGGAGTTTAAAAATCCAAACTTATTCTTGAGTTTACTTGAATTTGTATTGGGTCTTAGTAGAGGCTTTTGAGAGGATTTGAGAGTGTATTCAAGTTGAGAGTAATGAGTTTGATCCTTAGGAATAAGGTTTAAGTCTTTTGGGGAGGTTAAGATAGCATTGCAATTATAAAAAGTTCATTATAATGATTTAAATTCATGAAAACGCCATTAGTGAACAAAAGGAAAATTTGCAAAGTGATGCCCCACTAATGCCCATACGGGTCATACGGCACTCTGCGGGTCATGTCGAGTGCCCATGAGGTGAGACTTGGTCGAAAATTGGAAATTCAAACACTTAGAAAAATTAACGTCATCGTTACTTTGATGGGAGGCTCCACGGGCCGTGTGATGCTACACGGTCCGTGTAGTGGCCCTAGAGTTACATTTGGTGAGAAAAATGCTTGGTGGCTTGTCAAGCTTGCCATGGACTGTGAAGATGGTCATAGCACTACACATAACGAAAACTTCCCCCTCACGCCAACCTTGCCACACTTGCACACTCCCATGGCTACCCACACAATTAGTGGCAAGCAACACGGCTAGTGCCATGTGCTGTACCACATCCCTTAGATGTAAAATGGCCTTTTCAAACTCAAGACAACCCAAATGACCCATCTAAAGCCCCACTGCCCATCAAGGTGCCCATGTGGTTTCACTGCGCGGGAGGGTCTCACAAAAATGATCATAACTCCCTCATCCGAACTCAAGATGACATAAAACCAAGTGCGTTAGAAAGTTAACTCAAATATTATTTGACAGGTCATGGGTTGTGCTAAAACCTATGATCATTGAAAGTTGACCTTCGCACAAACCAACACCCAAAACTCAAATCATAAGGATGTCACGACCCGGACCTAGAGCCTAGATATGACACGACATATGGGAACCCGAGAGTCCCCAAACAAGCCTCAAGATACCAAAACTCATATCATCAGCTTGGAAGCATATCAACAATAAACACATAGTTCTAAGGGACAGGAAAGTAGGACTCACGCTATGGGGCGTCATAGGGGAAGTGTCAATATGAGTTCACATAACATATAACACAAAATACTAAGGGGTGGGTACGTATGACTCATGCAATTGGGGCAATTCACATCTTTCCATTAATAAGAGAGCAAGTCACATATCAGTACTTAAAGATAACCACATACATAACATAGTCTTAACCGTAACACATAACATATAGCGTGAAGAGGTTTATGAGGTATCCAACAATACCTTTACATAGATGGGTCGGGGGCCAAGACATACCCCGGATTCACCCTCAAATACATAAGGAGAAGTAGTAACATGGGTAGATAGATGGTGGTGCATCCTTGAAAGATAGGACTCACCACTACAAGTAAATCCAAAATCCAAGCTAAATGTCGAACGGTGAATGGTCAAAGTCCTCGGTCCCTACATGGTAAATTCATGTAAGCAAGAGTATGCATTAGTATGTTTGAATGTACTAAGTATGCGGGGTGTGATGAATGTAACTTACCAAAACCTTCATATCAACGTTAAATGACAAGGCACATAATATCGAAAGAGTTGAGTATCAAAGAATGTAATATAACAAAATTCTATGAAAGTCAAGATGCATGTAATGCAAATGATGCGCTCGTTTATATATATATATATATATATATATATATATATATATATATTTATTGGGGATGTGACCTCAACCGACATAAGTAAGATGAAGCGTGTTATTACTTGGAATCCCGATGAAATCCCCTCATCGGTAAAGAGGTGATATACTTGCCAAGAGTAGACCATACTTCACCTTACGGGACAACTCCCTCTTCGTATGAACTAACCTTCCTTACGAGATAACTCCCTCTTTGGATAGTATTTTCATAAAATCACAATTAAAATCATTTCTTCTCCTTACAGGACAACTCCCTCTTTGGATAGTATTTTCACAAAATCACAATTCAAATCATTTCTTCTCCTTACAGGACAACTCCCTCTTTGGATAGTATTTTCACAAAATCACAATTCAAATCATTTCTTCTCCTTACAGGACAACTCCCTCTTTGGATTGAAAACCTATGCTAGGCCCATAATTCAAGGAAAGGAAGAGGGCCCTTGGGGATAGCCCAACGCCCCCAATCAATCGGTGGTAAGTCATCATCCCACAAGAATAGATATATGTATACATATATATACACATACTTTCAAATGACGTAAATCATTTCAGATACCATTTCAATGCATTCTAAGGCTTAAAGTCCAAAACATAATTTTGTCATCTATATACTCATGCATAGGAATCGCCCATTCATATAAAAAATGGTGCAAGCACCCAAAATACTCAAAGAACCAAAATCAAAGACATATATGTGATCACAATATTGCCATAACCAACATTTATCAAAACTCATATCATAGAACATAATTGGGATTAACCCATAACATAATTTCTCAAAATGATCCATGTACATGAATGCATATGCTATGAATAATGACAGAATGGCATGAGTACTTAGGATTCAATCAAAAATCAACAATATAATATAAAATCCATCAAAAACATAATTAAATCCACATTTAAATTCATATTGTAATTGCCCATACATTTAGAAGTCTTAAAGGGGACATTCATACTTGAAATTCCATAAACCCTAAAGAAAATCCTCACGTAATAGTTTAAATCACATTAAAATCATCAAGTAAACACTACCTATGCATAATTTTAATTTTAGGATTCATAATCTTCAAAACCCCTTAGATTCATAGTTTTAGGAATCTAAACTTGTTCTTGAGTTTCCTTGAAATTGGGATTGGTGTCTTAGTGGAGGATCTTGAGAGAATTGAGGGTTTATTTGAGATAAGAGTAATGAGTTTGATCCTTAGGAATATTGTTTGTCTTTTAGGAAGGTTAAGATAGCATTGAAAGTCTAAAAAGTCATTAGAATAATTAAAATTTATGAAAACGCCATTAGTGATCGGATAGAAAATTTGGCAAAGTGTCATCTCAATGTAGACTTCATTGGTTGTGTCACACTCCACGGGTCGTGTGGAGTACCCGTGTGAAGTGCCTCGGTGAAAAAAAATGGAAGTTGGGAAACTTGGAAAAAATTAATGTCTCGTCACTTTGACGGACCGCTTCACAGACCGTGTGGCATTACAGGACCGTGCACAGGTCCATCCTACCTTACTTAGACAAAAATAAATGTTGCAGGCCACTACACATCCAAGTCCCACGGGCCGTCCCACTCCACATAACCCGTCAGCATTGCCCGTGGCACCACCCTTAGCCACATTTTCCCTAATTTCCAACAAGCTCCCTTGGACACACCTTGTGGCCATCCCCACAGTCAATGGTGAGCCACACGGCCTGTACCACTAGCTGTACCACCTTCCTTAGTGCCAAAAATGGCATTTTCCAACCCCACCTACCCCAAACGGCTCTTCAAAGGCCACACTGGCCGTCAAACAGTCCTTGTGACAACACTGTACAGGAGGGCCTCACAAAAACGATCATAACTCCTTCATCCGACCTCGAAATGAGGTGAGATGAAGTGCATTACGAAGCTAAATCAAAGGGATTTCATTTGACATATTGTCGGCTACCTAGTTCCAAATGTACTAAGAGTTGTACTATTTTAAAGTTGACCCTTCTACAGTACTTGTGTCAAACTTAGCCAAGGGAAAATCCTTTGAACTTGGCTTGACATAGGGGGCCCATAACAGCCTTATACAACATAAATAAGCTTGAAAATTTGAGTCCTTACATCATCTCCACCTTGGGAACATTCTTCCCTGAATATGCAAGAACAAGGCTTGAAAGGTTTGGTTCGGAACATGCAACTTTGAAGCACAAGATATTATGCATAATTCATCATTGGAAATTACAAAGCCATTAAATCTCATGAAAAAATAAATTCATTCAAAACATCATAAAAATCATTCTAATGCACATGTATGCATGCAATACCATAATACTCAAGAAGGAAAAAATTAGGACTAACGATAAGGAAAGGACCTAATACCTGAGGCTTGAGTAGATTGGAAAAGATGGGTGTATCGCTTCATCATATCCAACTCCACCTCCCATGTAGCACTCTCCACATGTTGGTTCCTCCAAAGTACCTTCACTGAAGCCATATCCTTATTACAAAGCCGCTCTTCGTAAGACAAGTTCTCTTCTACCCCAATGCCCTCCAAAGGTATAATAATGCTAGGATCTCCAACCATTTTTCTCAACATGGACACATGGATAACTGGGTAAATAGAGCTCAAATCTGGGGGTTATTCCACTCGATATGCCACATTACCAATTCGTTCAATAACTTTGTAAGGGCCTACATATTGGTGACATAGCTTCCCCTTCTTGCAAAAACAGAAGCTATTATTATAAGCAAACTCGATGAGTAGAAGATGGTCATCCCAATTACCTTTGAGCTCCAACACATAAGCCCTCAACATATCTTCCAAGGTTTGAATTGTCCTTTAGGCTTGTCCATCGGTTTGGGGATGAATGGCGGTACTCAACTTGACTTTAGTACTGAGTCCCCTTTGAAATAATTTCCAAAATTTGGAGGTAAATTGGGTACCCCAATCCGATATGATAGATCTAGGCATACCATGCAACCTTACCAATTCCTGAATGTACAATTTCGTATATTCTTCGGCACCAAAAGTAGTCTTAACTAGTAAGAAATGAGCTGATTTAGTCATCTGATCGACGATAACCCAAATGGAATCAAATTGCTTCCGAGTCCGAGGCAACCTAACCATAAAGTACATATTTAGGTCTTCCCACTTCCATGTAGGAATCGCAATGTCTTAAGTCAACCCACCGGACCATTGATGCTCCACCTTCACTTGTTGATAATTTGGGCATTTGGATACAAACTTGGCTATGTCACTCTTAATACCATGCCACCCATATACCTCCTTTAAATCCTGATACATTTTTGTGGACCCTGGATGAATGGAACAGTGAGAACTATAGGCTTGACTCATGATCACCTTCCTAAGATCATTTACATCCGAAACACATAACCGATCTTGATACCGAAGTACACCATCTCCCCCTTGGGAGAAACCTTCAATATTTTTTTCAGTAACCAACTTCTTCAACTCAAGCAAGGATGGGTCTAGATCTTGCTTAGCCTTCACATCAATAACCACCGAGGATTCGGCCCCATTTAGAACATGTATACCACCATCATTGGAATTGGCCACTCTAACACTCACATCAATAACCACCGAGGATAAAGCCCCACTTAGAACATGTATACCACCATCATTGGAATTGGCCACTCTAACACCCAATCTAGCCAAACGATGTACATCCCTTGTCAACACCCTCTTGCCTTTCTCAACATGAGCAACCATTCCCATGGATAGCCTACTAAGAGCATCGACTAGCACATTTGCCTTGCCGGGGTGGTATAGAACACACATGTCATAATCTTTTAGGAGTTCCAAGAATCTCCTTTCTCTCAAATTAAGGTCTCTTTGAGTGAACACATATTACAAGCTCTTGTGATAGGTGAAAACATCCACGTTGACATAGGGGGCCCATGATGGCCTT
>DF357380.1:82812-111292 GCA_000787875.1 Solanum virginianum | reverse complement strand
GAATTTCTTAATATACAAGATCCACATGTAAAATCAACTTTAAATCATGCAAATTGAGTAAAAAGGAGATTAGGGCACCATGGGTTGAAGAACCCAATGGCTAAAACCCATATACCTTAGCTTTGGAGAAGCTCTTGATAAAGATTGAAAATAGAGGCTTGAAGCTTGAAGCTTGATAGAATTCCTTAGATCCGGATGAGGGTTTTGGGACTTGAATTTTGGAGTGAAAATATGGCTAAGTGTTTTAGGGAGTATTGGTAAATGTTTATTAGGGTGAAATTTGGCTAAGTATAGATAAAAACACATTTGGGAACACTTGGGCCCAAAACTTAGAATATGTTTGATGAACTAAAAAAAACAGGCACCATTTTAACACAAAGGTGCATAGCGGAAGCGACGGGCATTCCTCTTTGAAAATTGCGGTCTTGAAATTTTGTAATTGCTAAATCTTTTCTCTTAAAACAAGGTTAGACCCAGCGACGGGCATTCCTCTTTGAAAATTGCGTTCTTGAAATTTTGTAATTGCTAAATCTTTTCTCTTAAAACAAGGTTAGACCCTTTTCCCCTAATTTGGACCCCCTAAACATGTATATGAAGTCGGATTTTCAAAATAACAAATGAATTTTGAGATATATGAAAATTAAAATTTCGGGATTTCCAAGGCATATTTTTTGGGCACTTTTTGGGGTCGTTGGAATATCTCCCCCTTGGGAACATTCATTCCCGAATGTACAAGAGACGTACAAGACAAGAGTGACCATCAAAAAATCAGCCCTAACAAGAATGAAACATAACATGTAAAACACCATTTTCAAAGGGCCCCATCTACACCTTGGGAGAAAACCTCTACTTTGTCCTCTTTCACCAAGGCCTTCAATTCAAGCAAGGAGGAGTCAAGATCTTGTTTTTCTATCATATTATCAACCAAAGAAGATTTAGAACCATCAACAACAACACCATTACCCATATCTTCCACCCTAACCCCAATCTAGCCAATCTATGCACCTCCCTAGCCATCTCTCTGTCACCACCATCCATATGAGCTAGGCTACTCGTGGACACCCGACACAAAGCATCCGCCACCATATTTACCTTACCCGGGTGATAATGCACACTCATGCCATAGTCCTTAAGAAGTTCTACCCACCTTCTTTGTCTTAAGTTGAGATCTTTTTGAGTGAAGACATATTGGAGGCTCTTATGATCGGTGAAGACATCCATATGCACCCCATACAAATAATGATGCGAAATCTTTAATGCAAACACAATAGCGGCTAACTCTAGATCGTGGGTAAGGTAATTTCGTGCATACACTTTGAGTTGTCTAGAAGCATAGGCTATGAACTTACTATTTTGCATTAGCACACAACCCAAACCAACTCTAGATGCATCATAATATACAACAAAACCCTCAAGCCCATCGGGTAGTGACAATATAGGATTTGACACAAGTCTATCTTTCAATGTTTGGAAGCTTCTCTCACATTCATCGATCCTCACAAACTTAACCTTCTTTTGAGTCAATTTAGTCATAGGGGAAGAAATGGAGGAGAACCCATTCACAAATCTTCTATAGTAACCCGTAAGGCCCAAGAAACTCCTAATATCCGATGGGGTCAATGGTTTAGGGCAATTTCGTATCATATTGATTTTCTTAGGATCCACTTTTATAACATCCCCATAACTACATGACCCAAGAATGCAACCTTTGCAATACAACCCTCAAATTTCCCATATGCTTCTCCCTGCTATATGAGTAGATCAATATATCATCAATGAAGACCACAAAAAAGGAATCAAGATAAGGTTTAAAGACCCTATTCATTAGATCCATGAAGATGGTCGGTGCATTAGTGAACCCAAACGATATAACAACAAACTCATAATTCCCATATCTAGTCCGGAAAGCCATCTTAGGAACATCACACTCCCTCATCCTTACTTGATGATACCCAGATCGAAGATCAATCTTAGAGAAAAAGCTAGCCCCTTGCAATTGGTCAAATAAGTTATCGATTCTTGGAAGAGGATATCTATTCTTTATAGTGACCCTATTGAGTTGTTAGTAGTCAATGCATATTTCTAAGTTACCCATCGTTCTTCTTTACAAACAACATTGGTGCACCCTCAAGGTGATTGATTAGGTTTAATAAATCCCTTTTCCAATAAATCTTTTAGTTGCTCTTTTCACTCTTTTAACTCCGTCAGGGCCATACTGTAAGTGAGAATGGAGATAGGTTGAGTATCGGGAAGGAGATCTATGCTAAAATCTATCTCCCTTTTTGGAGGGACACCGGGGAGGTCATTTGGGAAGACATTAGGAAACTCGTTTACTACTAGGAATTGACTCGATAGCTGTGCCTTTTTGGCTGGACATCTTTAACCCTCGGTCATTTGGGAAGATATCAAGAAACTTGTTTACAATGGGGACTGACTCGATGGAAGGGACTTTGGACTCCATATCTTTAACCCTCACAAGATGATACAAATATCCCCTCGAAATCAACTTATGGGCTTTAATGCATGAATTGAATCTACTCTTGACCACCATATCTTGAGTTTCCTATTCAAGTATGGGTTCATTAGGAAATTGAAACTTGACCCTACGGGTTCTACAATCAATAGAAACATAGTAGGTATGCAACCAATCCATCCCAAGAATGGCATTAAAGTCTACCATGTCTAATTTAACATGATCACAAGGCAACAACTTATGCAAAATGCAAATAGGACAATTCCTATAAACTTTCCTAGCAATAATTGGAGGCACCAGTAGGGGTAGACACTTCATATGACTCATGCAACAACTCGGGCACAACATGGAACTTTTTAGCAACAAAAGTGGTAACAAAGGAACGAGTGGCACTCGGATCAATCAAAGTATATACATCAAGGTTAAAGGTTTTTAACATACTGGTAACAACATCTGGGACTTTATTAATTGTTTGCCTTCCATGTAGAGCATGAAATCGGTTGTGCCTTGGGGCACCACCTTGAGGACCACCTCTACCCAATGGAACTGTATTTGCACCTCGTACTTTGCCACGGTTTCTTGGGCAATCTATCTTCTTGTGACCAAGCTTCCCATAACCAAAACATGTATTAGAATCCTTCAAACATGGGCCATTATGGCTCTTTCCATATCTAGGACACACATTAATAGGAGCCACATTACCAACACCTTGAGGCCTAGGGAAGTCATTGGTAAACCCCCTATTAGTAGTATGAGAAGGCTCTTGGCCTTGATGAAATCTAGCTCCCTTTTGGAACTTGCCCTCTGAACGGGCCCTCTTGGCCTCATGGTCCCTCCTCTTTGTCAACTTTTTCCTCCTTCATTTGCTCAGCATAATTTATCAACTGAGACAGGTCTATGTCATCAATAAGCAAGGCAGATTGGCATTCTTCACTCACCAAGTCGGAGACCCCCATCACAAATTTATTCATCCTAGATCTAGGATCGGCCACCAAGTGAGGAGCATACTTTGAAAGTTGATTAAATTTGAGGGCATTCTCCCTCACACTCATAGAACCTTGTTTCAAGTTCATAAACTCTACCAACTTTGCTTCCCTAATCTCACGAGGGAAAAAACGATTAAGGAAGGCCAATTTGATTTCTTCCTAAACATCACATAACCATTTTGCTTGTCCTTCTTCCATTGCTCATACCAAATTTGGGCTACCCCTTTGAGTTGGTATGCCGCTATCTCCACCTTTTCATTCGGCCTAACCCCTATGATATTCAAGATTTTGTAGACCTCATCAATAAACTCTTGTAGATCTTCATCCACCTTTGACCCATGGAAAACCAGAGGATCCATCCTCATGAAGTCTCTTACCCTAGCTCTCGGGGTAGTAGCATGAGGGGCTTGGGCCCCTTGATTGACTTGTTTGGCCACCACCTGGGCAAGCATACTAAGAGCATCTCACATCTCACCGTTGGTGGGTTGCTCCTCGGGAGTTTGGACTTATCTTCCTCTAGAGTTTTACATGATCTAGCATAGCAAAGAACAATCATTGTGGGAGAGAACTTATCATAACTCTATATCACGACTTAGAACATAAAAAGGGAAAAATTTCCTAAAACGTCTCATAGCCTCTTATTTATAGTCATGGCTCACTTTACAACCACGACTAGGACTCTAATCGATGTGGTGTGTTGGAATCTCAGGATCTATCAACCTAGTGCTCTGATACCAAATTTGTCACAACCCAAGCCTAGGGCTTAGACGTGACACGGCAATGGGGAACCCGAAGGAACCCCAATCAAGCCTCTTAACTTGTCATTACACCACATTGGTCATGGAAATATGTAAAAGACATAAAATAAGAATAAAGGGCAAAAGGATAAAGGATATCTTGGAAAACATCATCACCAAGAGATAAAGAGTCAAAGCTCATATCTTAGATACATAACTTGTCTAACAAACACCGCTAAATATATAGATAAGAGCGAGGACCAAGACAAGGTAACTGGGGTCACCCTTGTAGTCAAAATATAACATAAAGTAGAGGGTCTCAATACAAAGCAAGGGAAAACATAGACCAAGGTCCCCAAAATAGAGGACTCACCAACTAGCATGAGTAGCACCGAACTAGCCATGTGGAGGAGGAGGATGATCAACTTGGGCTTCACTTCTTACATGGTGATATAATGTAGGCAATAGTATACGTTAGCACATTTGAATGTACTAAGTATGTAGGATGCAACAAGAAATAGGCATCATAATCAAAATTCATAACAATACGTAATAGGCATAATATAGCAATATGGCATGTATGATCAATGCTAGAGTAAAACATGCTTAAATAACTCATGCTCATATAGGATATCATAGGTGTAGAATAGACCAAATTAGATTTCTAAAGTACAAACCCCTTGGTAGGTTAGTGATGATGCCGCTCCATCACCTAGGTGGTGAAGTACTAACCCTTCACTCGATTGATGAGTACAAACCCCAAACTTGGTTGATGATAATGCCACCCCATCACCTAGGTCGTGAAATACTTACCCTTCACTCGGTTGATGAGTACAAACCCCCATCTCTATGTAGTGATGATGTCGCCCCATCACTAGGTGGAGAAGTACTAACCCTTCCCTCGGTTAATGGGTACAAACCCCTATCTCGGTTACCCGGGTTCTTAGAAAACCTGGATTGGGCATGGTCTAATGCACTACTTTATGTGGAATTTATCATGTACATAAGCTTATTTCATAATCATAACATCAACCATATCATATCTTATGCTTTGGACCTTCAATTCTACAAGAAACCCTAGCCGGGCATTTTATCAAACACTAGGGAGTGTGTAATAGCGGAAAATACCATGCAATTTAGAGATAAAATCATGCAAGAAAATATGTTATAAAATAATGGATTAACACCTTGCAACACCCCTAAGATGTTCACATCAAAACCACTTATCAAATCCAATATTAGATCCAAGATTTAGAGCTCAAAAAAGGTTAAAACAACTATACTTTCATGAACTCAAATCGCTGTGTAGTGAATTTCATAATATACAAGACCCACATGTAAAATCGACTTTAAATCATGCAAGTTGAGTAAAAAGAAGATTAGGGCACCATAGATGGAAGAACACAATGGCTAAAACCTACATACCTTAGCTTTGGAAAAGCTCTTGGTGAAGATTAAAAATGGAGGCTTGAAGCTTGAAAGAATTCCTTAGATCGAGATGAGGGTTTTGAGACTTGAATTTTGGAGTGAAAATATGGCTAAGTGTTTTGTGGAGTATTGAGAAGTGTTTAGGATGATACATGGGTGAAATTTGCCTAAGTATAGATAAAAACACATTTAGGAACACTTAGGCCCAACAATTAGAATATTTTGGATGAACTAAAACAACAGGCACCATTTGAACACAGAGCCGCCTTGAGGAAGCTATGCGGATTCCTCCCTGGAAATTGTGTTCTTAAAATTTCGTAATTGCTAAATCTTTGCTCTTAAATTAAGGTTAGACCCTTCCCCCCCGTAATTTAGACCTCCTGAACAAGAATATGAAGTCGAATTTTTGAAATAGTAAATAAATTTTGAGATATGTTAAAATTTAAATTTTGGGCATTCCGAGGCACGTTTTTAGGCACTTTTTGGGGTTGTTACACGTACCTGTTGCCAAATGTCTTTGCTACTTAATTTTTTAGGGTTAAATTATAAATGCTATAAATACTATATGCTAGGGTTTATTTGAGAGAGATGTGAATCTAACGAGAAAAACACTTTTGAATATTTTCTCTACAATATCTTTAGGGTTTAGAGTAGATTTCTATTTTTATTATTGGAAAACCCATTTTTGAGGATTGCAAGACACACATTGTATTCATTCTCCATTCATCAATGCTTGTGTTTGCAACTTGTGGTGCTTTTGTTCTTCATTTGCTTGGGTAAAATTCTCAACTATGCCATTTATTTGCATTATTATCGGTTTTGCCTTAGCCATGAGTAGTTAAGCACCCACAACTTGGGGTTGTGGGAACATAGGTAGTTGACTTAGGATAACCTAGGCTTTGTGCATTTATATGATTGGGGTTTTTGTATGTATTGTTTATTTCCCTTTATTTTGATTGATGTTTGGTGGTGGCCAACACCAAACCTCGCCTCCTATCACTATCCCGAACAAGGTAGTGACGAATAGGAAAAGCGAAGTAGATGATAGGAATCGATTGATATGTTCTTGTCTAATCAATAAGACCTAACAAAGGGGAGGTTGACTAGGGCAATAGGTAAAGGTTAGTTGACACACAATGGTTGCTGACCAAGAGCCAAGGTAAAATTCGACCTTCACCTTCACAAGAGGGCTAGAAGAACCTAAGTTACTAGGCTGGAAGAACCTAAGTTACTGTCCTGCATGCAAATTCTCAATTAGAGTTATGTTTCCTTTGGTAATTGAGTCCACAAACCATAGGAAACACAATTTTCGAGTTGTCCCCAAATTTAAGTATTTTCTCACATAGTCAGTATAGTGTTTATTTTGAGTTTTGTTATTAAGTCACAAACCCCCCCCCCCCCCACCCCATTTAGAGATTTTAGTTATAAATACTCGAAATGATTGATAGTGAACTCTTATAGTCAAGCCCTATATTCCTCGTGGATTCGACCTTAACCTTCGATTAGGTTAATTGCTGACAGAGACAACTTTCTTATTGGAGCATGAACATCATGACAAATTATGGCACCGTTGCCAGGGAATACGGCTAGGTTTTGACTTAATTTCACTATTAGTTAGTTCTAGTATTAATTTCAAGATTCTCTTGTATTTTACTTTTAGTTTTGTTTTTGTTGTTTTGTTTGGTTACAAGTTTTTAAAGGGAAAGAACAACAAGAATCAACTCAGACAAGAAATTGTAGGCTACGAATTACAATGACCGAACAAAAGCTCATCATCACAAGTGATCTATTTAAATCATTATAGCGACATATCCTATTTTATGGGCAGGAGTTTGAAGACCCTCAAGTTCACTTGCAGAACTGTATGCAAACATTAAGGGGGACTATTGGAACACAACACCCAGTGTGGGAAGCCATGGCTCTTCAGACATTTCCCATGACTTTTAGGTGTAAAGTTGTGGAGTGGTGGTCTATCCTTCCACCATATGTTTGCTATTAAATTGAGGAGAAGTAAAAAGGATCTTTCTCATGAACTTTTATCAAGAGCCTAACAATCCACTATAGGACATGATTGTTAACTTCCAATGAGTTCAGAAGAATAATTAGTTGTAACATGGGACAGATATAAAGAGTGTTTGGGGAAGAGGCCAAATCATGGTTTGCTAAATGAGGAACTAGTGGCAAGCTTCTAATGAGCTCTTAGTTCCAAACAACAAGTCTATGCTGATGCCTTATATGGGGGTGACTGTTGGGCATTTTTGAGGCAGCTGTTTAATGAAGTCACGGAATACATGGACAAATTGTCTTTAGTTAGCCAAGTGTACATTCCATATCAAGATCAACCATTTGCTCCTGCTAGTATGTCAAGGGAAGACTCTAGTAATATAAAAAGAGATGGCGTGATCAATTAGATCAAGCTACCACATCAACAATGTGTTACAGTTTAACCTTCAAAAGTTGAGGGTTTTCTTGAACAACTGACAAAGAAAGTGGATGAGCAAGAGGAAATACTTCAAGAGATTAAGTTTGATGTCATCAAGATAAATTACAAGGTGGATCAACAAACGATGGCAGTTCAAAAGATAGATGGCCAAGTTAAGCACGTTTATAAGCCAATAGAACAAAATTAAAAAGATAGAAAAAGAGATCATAAAAGTGGTGGTATGAGTTCATCAAATCTTTAGGAAGACTGAGTACTCAAGATGACAAAGTCGAGCCACGATGTTAAACAAGGTGCTTCTTGGCAGGCAACCCAAGCATCTTTTATATTTTCGGACTATTTTAAGTTTACGTCATTTGTTTGAATTGTTAGGTAGTTGTTTGATGCTTGTTTTGATATGTTGAGACATCGGATCAATTGCATTATTCTAGACATAGGTATATCTTTAAGTGTGATTTGCAGGAACTGACCAAAAGCTAAAGAATTGAAGAAAATAGCATGTAGAGCAGCTTCTACGAGCAGGCCTGTGAGTTGTAGTGAACTCTATGACTCATAGTCATGCATCATAGAGGGAAATAGTGTTCGATTAAAGTTAGCACATATACTATGAGCCAACCTTACGATTCATAGGGTCACCTATGTGTTGTAAGTGGGGTTCATAGTGCTCAGGTATGGATTTTGAAATTTTTCAAAGTGTTGGGTCTACTACAAGATTGAGACCTACGGGTCATAGGATATGCTATGACTCGTAGTTAGGGTTTCGTCGACCCGATCTATAGAATTTTAACAGCTGACCTAGTTAGATATAAAAAAAGGGATCAAAATTCATTTGACTCCTACTTTCCCAAATTTTTGATAGGTTACTTCCCCTCAAAGCTTCCCCATTGCTCCTTTCATCTTCCCCGACCAAATTTTCCGTCAAACTCCACCAGAATCTATTGAATTTTTTGGCAAAGCATCATTAGAGTTTTGGCTTCCTCATTGTTCTCGGATTGTATCTAGTTGATCTTTATTTGCTCATTTGGTAAATTTACGTGGTTAAATTTGGCACATTCATGTTGTGTTCCTTGGATATTGTTGAATAAATTTTAATTTTTAGATCACTATGAGTACACACATGAGAAAATGATTATATAAGCATGAGAATTGGGGTTTGGGGCTTATTAAAATTCCTAGAATGATTTTAAATGGTATGGTTGCTCTTGTTTGGTGGTTATAATATTGGTATGTTGATCATTTGAGTTTAATGCATGAGCGTTGGGATGATTATTTTTCAAAATCATGTCGGATTGAGAAGTTGAGGTATAGGGATATTGGTGTCTGCAAATATATTGGTTCATGATACCCATGTTTGGAATTATTGTGAACTCTCTTAGGACCCCTATTTTTGTGTATTTTTATTGATAATTATGCCTCTGAGGCTAGTTAATCTTAGGTATGTTGTGAAAATAATTGGGGATTGTTGTTTAGTTGAGAGCTACTAGTTGATTGTGTGGATATAATTCAAAGTGAGTTTAATTATATATTTGTGACGACATACTGCTTCGATACTATTTATTTTTCACCATTTGAATGGATTGTGGTTCTTTTGGAAAGGTTACAGGCACCACAGGTGCCTCCTATTTTCATCTACAAGGACTCATTATGACTCATAGTCTACCTTACGAGTCGTAATAGACCTTCGTGGAAAAATATAGTCACTTAGGGTTCCTTAACTCTGGACATACGAAAACCACCTATGACCCGAAGCGTCTCCTACGAATCGTAGTAAGGGCCTCATAAGATCTACCTTAATCTATTTTGTAATTTTTTTCATGCTATGATTCCAGACTATGATTTATAGGTCATTCTACGAGCTATACCTATGGCTTGTTTTTACGATCAGAATGTTATTTTTTAGGCATTTTTGCATGACGAGACTAGTTTATGACTTGTAAGTCACCCTACGAGCCATACTTGTGCCTTGTACCTATAGACCTATAGCTGGTTCAGTGCACTTTGCTTGTGTTTTCCTTTATTGATTTTGTTATTCTTGGTTAGGTCTTTAGTATGAGTAGTTTTTAACCAAACATTAGGGTGCTCATGATATATTTTTGGGGTTGAATTTTCAGGTTATATAGCTCCCAAGGGTAGAAAAGAAGCTACTAAACCTTTGGGACGACAACTGAGGGATGACCTATTGGATGATTAGCAATTAGAGGGATCTGTGGAAGTCCATAGAGTACAGATACACTTTGAGGAAAATGTGCCTCTGACTTGATCCCCCGCTACCCTAGTACCTATAGAAATCACTGGCCCCTCCCAGTTTGAAGAGGAGGGTAATGAAGAAGGATTGGATGATGGCCTCTCACTTTCGAAGTCAGAGTCTATTGAGGCATCTCAAACCCAACCTATGGGTGGTGATTCTCAACCTCCAGCTAATCCTACTGCAACTGTCATTTCCACAGAACCCACAAATACTAGATGGTGTGTTCTAAGCATGAAGGAAATATATGACAAGGGGTTGGAACAAAAGGGTCAAGGAAAGCCTGTTTGGAAATTTCATGAGGAATTGAGAATCAATAATTTTGGATTGAGTAGGATGCTTGACTACAAGACAGAGATCAACCGTCATGGGCTTGGATGGCTGTCACAAATGTTGGGCAAGTAAGCGCTATATCTAGTTTGAGAATTTTATGTTGCATACTATGCCACTATTCTCCAAGATCTTCCAAGAGGGAAGAATCCTATAGAGCAGCCGAGGTTGCGAGAAGTTCTAGTCTGGGGTGAAATTGTTGACATCTCAGAGGAGAATATCAGGAGGGTTAAGTTTTGGCTAAATTATAGAGCTCCCCATTCCACTACTGAATATGATAATCGAATTGAGAAGATGAGGAAGGTAATGAATGAGAAGGATGTTGGGTCGAAAATAGAGCTCCTCGTGTGGATAGCAACTAGATTTATGAGGTAGGCGCTGAGCCTATGTGGGTCACTAACCACACCAATCCCATTGTGAAGTCCCACCTTTCTTTCCAGGCAAAGTTTTAGTGGTCTATTATTCGTTGGCGAATCAGACCCACATTCACTGATAACATGATCACATTGGAGAGAGTTGTCTTGCTAGCTAGCATTCTGGCTGGTTATGAGATTGGCTGGGCTTATATTATGAAGCAGCAGATCCACAAGTCAGCATGTCGTACCCAGACTGCATTGCATTTCCCCATCTTGATACATAAATTATTCAATGCATATGGGGTACAGGTTTCTCTCCACTTGGACCCATTTGTAGAGGCCCTATGCACTATGGATCACAGCGTGATCAAGGCTGATGAGAACCCGGTGGCCCTACAGCGAGCAACATCTCCTCCCATCCCAGATCCATTCTTGGTTGAACCTCAAACTCAGGAGAAGACACCAGCCACTACCAGTACTTCCCCAACTACTGCAAAGCCATCCCCAACTATTGAGATTGAGTCGACTCCATCCTCTAGTACACCCGCACTAGCATCATCAACTATGCAGGTTAATTCACTTATCTCTACTACTATTTTTCAGGCATTGGTGTATAAGGTGTCCACAAAGGAGCTCCAGTTACAGAGGTTGGATGGCTAGATCAAATCATGGGTCAATTAGAAAGTCCAAGCCTCAAAGGAGAGAGCAAAGACATTCGCTTATGATATGACAGATTAGAGAGTCAGAGCGGTGGATGCTCGAGTAGACGCCTTCGAGGAGAGGATCCAGAAGAGGCTCACGAATGCCTAGCCTGCTGATATGAGAGTGACAGAGAAATTGGCCAAATTTAAGGTCGACTAGTTGTAGATGTTAGCAGCCCCGATTGCAGTCCCAGAGGTGACACCGACGGGTGATAATATATTTGAATTTTTTGAGGATCGCCCATATGCCCACGGGAAGAGGCCCCTCGAAAGTGAGGACCTAGATATGAGTTGAAAGCTATCGAGGACTGACGATGAGGTAGTAGCACGGGAGGAGGAGCGGATATTAGAGGAGGTGGCGTAGGAGTCACTGCTTATGGTGGCTATACAGAGAGATAGGGAGCAACAGACTACACATGGAGAGGGCAGTTCACACACCGTTGTAGCCTGGCCTTCAGAGTAGGAGACCATAGCTCAGGACCCCCATGACCAGACAGATGTTGATGCTTGAGCACCATTATGTTTGATTTTTTGACCCCAGCCGTTACTTTTTATTTATGGATACTTTGTTCTTTCTGTTAGATAATATTTTTCTTTATATCAGTTCTAGATATTTTTAAATATTGTGTGTTGAATGTTGTTTTTACTTCTGTTTTGAATGTTTGGTTTTGAAATGTTGGTTTTTAATGTATATACATATGTTATAGTTATTTGGCTTAGGTATATGTTGTTACTTTGAGGACAAAGTATTCTATTTTGGTATGGTGTGGGAAGTTATGGATTAGGGTAAAGTTTGAGTAACCTCAAGTCCATAACTTCCCCTATTTTTTATTCCAAGGTTTTCTTACCGTGTTTCTTTTTTATTGTGGATGTTTTAATTTTCTGTTGAATCGGCATGTCTAGGTAGTGTAGATAATTTGTAGATACATAGTAGTATTGTCTTTTTCCATATACATAGTTTTTAAATGCTTTTTAAATTTTGTTGAAAATTCGGTACCCTCAAAATCTTTGAGATTGTTGGCCATTAGTGTAATCATAATTATTGATTATCTGGTAATATTTTTTCTGATAATGAGAAGGCAAGTTGATATTTGAAGTATGATATGTGAGTCTATACTTGATTATGTGTGTGATGCCATGTGTGTTGTGAGCTTATTTTGCCGCATTCATGTATCATGTGTTCGCTCAGAACTTGTCTTGTTACTCTAAAATTTGTTTGATCATGTGGTTGATTTGGAGGGATATTAGGCTTTTGTTCCTTTAGTAAGCCCACTTTTGCCAAAATTACCTACCAAATGTGATAGTTGACCCCTTGTTCCCATTGTTTGAGCTTCTCTTACAATCATTCTTTCTTGACACCTAACTAGCTTAGGCTTATTTTATGAAATACCTTGATATTGGCCTTGGTCTATCCTTGAACATCTGAACCTTGATTAAGGCTAAAAGCCTAAGTTGAGAGTGGCTATGAATAGTAGCCTTGGTTTGGGGAATAGATATAGTGTACTTCACCTCAGGCTAAAAGCCTAAGTTGAGGGTAGCCTTTATTGTGGTAAAGTAATGAAAATAAGATAGTTAGTTGGAAAAGAAAGAAAGTAATGAAAAATCATGAGCTGTGTGAGAAAAAGAAAACAAAATGCCTTGGATTGAAGTGAATAGCAAAAATGAGTTGAAAAATAAGGCACAGCTAAAAAAGAGAAAGAAGGTACCCGGGAAAAGCTTGAAATAGGAGAATAATGGTAGATTCAGTGAAAATGGTTGGGTTATAAAGGTTAAAGTGTAGGTTAACATGGTTCAAGGATAGGTTTTAGTCACTACTTGTCTAAAATGTCATATCAAAGCCCCATGAGCCTATGTTATAAGCCATTAAGTCCTAAAGTAATCCAAATCCACTGTATCACCTATCTGAAAGTTGAGTATAGAGGAAAGCCTATGGTGTTAGTCATTTCACATGAATTTCATTTGTGAGAGTAAGAATGCTTGCACAGTCCCTGAATTTTAAATGCTTTTTGAACAAGTAAGAGGGACTTCTTTTCTGTGAGGACATTTGTAATGCTTGATTGGCATATGACGAACCCAGTGATTATAGATAGTTGATGCTCCTTTGCTTGCAATAGTTAGATTACCAGATACATCTTTGAGTTTTGGTTTGCTTAGTAGCTTTACAATTTGGTTTTGAAAATGAAGGTTAGGTACCTAAATTAGAGTAATGATTTATATGTCATTAGAGTCGCTACCATGTGTTTCTCATTGTCTACTTAGATTGAGTCATCATATGAGGACAACCAACAGTTCTAAGTTGAGGGTGTTGATGTGCTATCAAAATGCAGCACAGTTGATGCCTAAAACAAGATATTCTATGAGTCTTTAATATGACCTTTTAAGTTTTTTATGTGTTTTTGTGTTGTTATTGCAGAAAAGGCTGGCGTGATTTTAAGAGAAAGTTGTAGATTTTGCTGAAGTGTAGGACATATGAGCCTGCCTCCCAAGCTACAAGTCATAAGGTGATCTCGTAGCAAGGAACAGTGAGCAAAAATCAAAAATCTGCTAAGTGGAGGTCAGCTATATGAGGCCACTCTATAAGTTGTAGGTCTCTCTATGACTCGTATAGGTGGGTTCGTAGCAAGAAACAGAGATCCAAAATTTTGGACCAAGAATTGAAGGCCTAGACTACGAGAACAACCTATGAGTCATAGCCCTAACAATGACTCATACTAGTGGGTCATAACAGTCAAGTCCAAAATGCACAGTACTTGATACAAGACTCCGATTATAATTTGTAGGTCACCCTACAAGTCATACCTGTGAGACGTACCTGCTGCCAGCTGTCTTTTCTGCTTAATTTTTTAGGTCTAAACTGTAAATGCTATAAATACTTTCTGTTAGGGTCTATTTGAGAGAGACGTGAATCTGGGGAGAAAAACACTTTTGAATATTTTCTCTACAATATCTTCAGGGTTTAGAGTAGATTTCTATTATTATTATTGGAAAACCCAATTTTCGGGATTGCAAAACATATATTGTATTCATTCTCCATTCATCAAAGCTTGTGGTTTGCAATTTATTGAGCTTTTGTTCTTCATTTGCTTGGGTAAAATTCTCATCTATGTCATTTATTTGCATTAATGTTGGTTTTGCCTTATCCATGAGTAGCTAAGCAACCACAATTTGGTGTTGTGGGAATTATGGGTAGTTCAGTTGGGATAACCTAGGCTTTGTACATTTCTATGATTGGGGTTTTGTATATACAGTTTATTTTCCTTCATTTTGATTGATGTTTGGTGGTGGCCAACACCAAACCCCGCCTACTATCACTATTCCTACCAAGGTAGTGATGAATAAGAAAAAGGAAGTGGACGATAGGAATTAATTGATATGTTCTCGTCTAATCAACCAAATGGAACAAAGAGGACGTTGACTGGGGCAATAGGTAACGATTAGTTGGCACACAATGATTACCGAACAAGTGTCAAGGTGAAATTCAACCTTCACCTTCACAAGAGGGCTGGAAGAACCTAAGCTACTATACTGCATGCGAATTCTCAATTAGAGTTATGTTGCCTTCGGTAATTGAGTAAACAAACCATGGAAAACATAATTTTTGAGTTGTCCCCAAATTTAACTTTTTTCTTACATAGTCGATATAGTGTTTATTTTGATTTTTGTTATTAAGTCACAAACCTACCCCCCTCCCCCATTTGGAGATTTTAGTTATAAATGCTTGAAATGATTGATTGTGAAATCCTGTAGTCAAGCATTATAGTCCTCGTGGATTCGACCCTAACCTTCGATTAGGTTAATTGTTGACAGCGACTGCTTTCTTATTAGAGCGTGAACATCATCAGGTGTCACAAAGGGATTTTAGAATGAACTTGATGTAATCATGCCTTATCTAGGTTGCTCTTGTGTTGAGTCTAAGAAGTTGAAGGAGCATTGTGAGCATAAGAGATTACTAGAGATTTTAAAGGGATTAAATAAATCATTTTCAGTAGCAAGAGGCCAAGTTCTGATGCAGACATCACTCCCTAGCTTAAGCAAAACTTTCTCACTTATGGTGGATCATCAGAGCTAAAGAAACTTAGCTCAAATGAATCATAACAGTCCATTATACAAGCTTGTGGAATGTGCTGCCTTGTTTAGTCTAAAAGGAGGTAGTAGTTCTAATCAAAGCAACAATAGTTTTGGGCATCATCCAAGAGGTGATGGTAATCCCAATAAAGGACAAAATGAAGGTCAAAAAAGGCCTCAAAAGACTCAGAAACTTCTCATTATCAGTGAAGTGTGTGGGTATAGAGGATACACTAAAGAGCAATGCTTCAAAGACAAAGGCTATGTACCTAGTTGGAAGTCAATGAAGAAGGGTGGAATGTCTAGTTCTTTTGCAAATCAAGTTGACACAGGTACATCCCACACTATAACAACTACCGCAAATGTGACACCTACAGTTTTTTTCACATAGGAGTAGTATCATCAGATTCTATAGTTGCTAGCCAAAGGTAGTGAAAGTGGAGAACACTAAACTAAAGTAGTTGCTATAGGTAGTGGTGTATCTGCTTTGGTGTCTAAATATATGAAGAAACAGTGGATCATTGATACTAGAGCCACTAAACACATGTCATCCAAACTAGACATACTACACAATGTCAAAACAATAGCAAAATCTGAAATAACACAACTTCATTTACCTACTAGTGGTGTGGTATCAATATCACACACTGGTAATACTAAAATTATTGGTGGAAAAACTATTGAAAATATTTTATTTGTCCCTGAATTCATGAAACGACCCTAAAAAGTGCCCGAATATGTGCCTTGAAAATTCTCAGAATCGTAATTTTCATATATCTCAAAATATTTGCACTATTTTGAAAATTCAACTTCATATTCTCATTCAGGGGGAAAAAATTAAGTGGGGAATGGGTCTAACCCGAATTTTAGAGTAACCGTAGCAAAATTCAAATTTTTCATAGTGGACAAAATTCTACTGTCCAGGCGTTCCCCTTAGAGCGACACGCTAGGGGTGCGGAGTGCCTCATTCTTTTGGTTAGTTTTTGGTGATCTGGTCCACGACTTTTAAGTCTTGGGCCTAATCCTTCCCATATGTGAAAATACCTATACATAGCCTTATTTTACCCTCATATCATACAAGACATTTCCCAATACTCTCTCAAACACTTAGGCAAATATTTCACCCAATTCAAGTGTCCTAAACTCATTTCTAGATCTCAAGAAACTCATTGAAGCTTCAATATCTCATTCAAATCTATGTCAAGCTTATATATGTCATTTAAGACCATCGTGGGTCCCTTTCATCAAACAAAGTTCAAAGGAATTTCCGTTGGCAAAGTTTTGCACTAATACCAGTAGAAGGGTTAACTTTAAAGGGGCATATTTCATAGCACACAAAGAACTAGGTATCCCATGATCTACCAAATCAAATCTCTTTGAATTAGGTTTGTAATGCACTTGGTTTCACCTTATTTAGAGTTTGGATAAAAAAGTTATGCCCATTTTCAGAGAACCTGTATATGTAGAGGTATATACGGGTTTTTGCCAAATTTTGCCTCATTAATGGCATTTCTTAAATTTAGCCAGTTCTATTAGTATTTTGGAAATTACTATGCTATATTAACACCTCCTAAAGACCTAACCCTATTCCTAAAGATCAAATTCACTCCTCCCAATTAGAATGCACTCTCAAATTCTCTCAATAGCCTCCATCAAAACCCCAATACAAATTAAAGGAAACTCAAGAGCAAGCTTTGGATTCCAAGACCCACTTCCAAACTTCAAGTCTTTCACAACTCAATTTTAAGAAATGCAAGGCCTAAGGTATGTGGGTTTCATCCATGGGTACCTTTCACCCTTAGAGTCCAACCCTTCCTTTTCATGAAAATTGCATATTTTCAAGTTGTATTACTTATGGGTATTACTTAATATTAATTATGATTGAAAATTATGTTGGATTTTTAATGAAATGTCGATTGGAAACACATGTCTACCTATTTCAAGATTATACAATGAGATGGTTTATCTATTGTGACAATGCATGTTTTGGGTACTAAACTATGAACTATTATGAGATTTGATGATGGATTTCAATGTATATTTCATGATGGTATTACCAAGTGTTAGTGGTATATTTTACTTTAAGATTTCTTATATGATTTCACTCTTGAATTGGATGGTTTTACACTAGGATTACACACCTACCAAGTATTTGATAAAATGTCCTTTCAAGGATTCTTTAAGATTTGATGATCTATTGGTCGATTTATGATTCAAGTAACTCTATGATGATTTTAGGCTTTCTAAAGATGTGTTGAAGTCATGAAAATGTTGATGATGTTGTAGGGTCGAATTAAGCCCCTTTTTAAAAAAACATTTACCTCTTGTGAGCCTTTGATGTTGATGTTAATGCAAGGATGATGTTGATGATGACCCATTCTTATGATTGATGATTAGGCTCACCATTTGAGGTCAATGGTATTAAGAGCTACTCGTGTCATGTCTCTATCTTTATTGCAAGTTTTTAAAATATGATTATCTTATATATTCTGTAGGATTAGAGTTAGCACCGAGTAGACTAGAAGTGAGTCCCCAAGTCCCAAAACTATGTGCCACTGTAGGTGAAGGGTTTAGAGGTGAGTCCCCAAATCCCTAAGAGGCGAGTACCCTAAATATGAGGGCTTGAGGTGAGTACTCGAGTTTGGGCTTCATGCCAGTACCCGAGTCTAAGAACTAGAGGCGAGTACCCAGTTCATATAACGCTTAGTGGATCCTCTTAGTCATTAGGAGGTTCACCTTTGCAACTACCTTCCCCCTATCCTCTGGTGTAGGGTTGACATTGGGATTCCAAGTTGTAGCTAGTTTGATCTTATTTTATGTGGTTGAAGTTTCTTCCCGCACTTATATATTATGTTCTATGTATGATGAATGATTTGCAAAGCATGATTTATTTAAGTATTGATCATACATGTCATATTGTTATTATGTTCTCTATTGCTTATCATATGCATTTAGACTATGTTTCCAATCTCTTGTTGCATTGCATCCTATATACTTAGTACATTTAAATGTACTAACAAATACTCTATGCCTGCGATGTTACCATATATGAACCGGAGCTCCTATTGATTCTTTTCATGGCTAGACGGATTCTTCAAGTTAGGTTTTGGTGAGTCCTCATGTCCGGGGACAATATTTATCTTCTTTCATATTTATGTTTAGACTACGTCTTTTATATTTTAGGGAATACTTATGACTGTGAGGGTGAGATCGATTGCTTGTCTTGGCCCCCGCTAAGTTCTGGTGTTGTTGGACAAGTTATGTATTATGCTTGAGCTTTGACTCATTTATGTTATTCAAGTGTTTAACTCTTTTCCTTAGTCCCAATTTCCCTTGTTTATGTTTCTTTTATTGTTGTATCTTGCTTCCGCGACAAAGGATGTGTGTATCATATGCTAAGAGGCTTGTTTGGGGTTCCTTCGGGTTCCCCATTCACCAATCACGTCTAGGCCCTAGGCTTGGGTCATGATAATTCAAGTGTAACCTCCTTTCTGTTTCACAACTCACCAAAGAACTTCAATGCATGGCTTCATTCTTTCTTGACTTTTGACTTTTCTAGGATCTCTATAGTGGACAGGTCAAGGGGATTGGTAGAGAAGATCAAGGCCTCTATATCCTATAGGAAAACCTGAACTTGGTCTCTCCAATAAACTCAGCAAGAAGTAGTACACACTTAGCAACTCGTTCTGAGTCTATATCTCTGTGGCATAGAAGACTAGCCCATGTATCTATAGATATAATAAAAGGGTCTTCTAATCTTGACTTTATAGATAATGAAGTTTTACTACCTTGTACTATCTATCCCTTAGCCAAACAAACTAAACTCCTCTTTCCTACAAGTACCCATTCTCTAAGTCTATATTTGAATTGGTACATTATCATATTTGGGGAACATAAAGAGTTCCTACTCATAATAAATGAAGTATTTTGTGATTTTTGTAGATGAACTTTCTAGATTTGCCTGGATCTTTCTTATGTCCTCTAAAACTGATATAATTGTGGTAGTAAGAAATTTCCTTGCTCAAATTCAAAACATGTTCTCAACAAAAGTTAAAACTTTCAGAACTGATAATGGTAGTGAGATTTTTAGTCATGAATTCTATTCTCTTTTAGCTACTCTTTGTATTTTTCATTAGAGTACTTGTGTGTATACACCACAACAAAATGGTGTTGCTGAAAGAAAACACAGAACTATTTTACAGATGGCTATAGCCCTTAGGTTTCAAGTATCCCTTCCCTTGAGATTCTGGGGTGAATGTGTCTCTACTATTGTATACCTCCTTAATAGACTTCCCTCTAAGATTCTCAACTACAAAACTCCCTTTGAAGCTCGATACTCATATCCTCATTCACTATCTCACATCAAAACCTTTGGTTATCTGTGTTATGCTGCTTGTCCAAATATAACAGACAAATTCTTACCTAGAGCCATCCCAGCTGTTATGATAGGCTACTCTCTTTCTCAAAAAAGTTATTTTCTCCATAACCTACACTCCAAATGTCTCTTTGTTAATAGAAATGTAGTGTTCAAAGAGGATCTATTTCCTTTTAAAGATCTCAAAACCTCACCTGATCACATTTTTCCTATTAACTCTAGGATGTCCAGACTATCTTTCTACTGATACTTGTATAGATACCTCCATTCCTTTAAATGGTCACTCTTCTCCAACTGCTTTATTTGAACCTACAACTACTCTACTATCTCAACCACAAGAACCAAGCCTTGCTAATCCCACCAGTCTACTTACTGATGCACCACCCTCGTTACCTCTTAAAAAGTCCTCTAGGCAAATCAAACCACCCTTATTGCTTCATGACTTTTTTACTTAGTCTAAAAGCCATACTTGTACCTTTCCCCAATCAAAGTACATGTATTATAACCAGATGAATCCACAACATCTTCATGCCTTATGAGCTCATTCAGCTGTCTCTAAACCTTCTCCTTACAAGGAGGCTACACTTGATCCTCTGTGGGTTCATACTATGCAACTTGAACTTGCAGCTCTAGAAGCTAATGACACCTAGAGTATAGTTGGTCTCCCTCCTAGAAAGTAATAAACTAGTTGTAAATGGATGTACAAGGTGAAGTACAAGTCTGCTAGAGAGATTGAAAGACTTAAGGCTACGCTGGTAGCTAAAGCTTTTAGCCAACAAGAGGGCCTGGATTATGGTGAGACCTTCAGCCAACATATGCTTCTTAAGAGTATTCTCATGCATTTTTGCAAAGATTTTTGGATCAAAACCTTGGGGACAAGGTTCGTCTCCATAGGGGTGGCACTGTAACAAACCTAGAACACAAGTCAGAGGCACCTAGGTGCAGTACCAGGGATAAGAAATGGCCCAAGCACCTGGACCAATATGTGGTCCCAAATCCCAATGCCAAGCAATTAGAAGAAAGGACAAAAAGCACCCTTGAACAAAAAGGCATAAATAAACCAATAACAAACTAGACTAGAATACGGAAGAACATGTATATTATTTTCTTTAGTCATTTATTTTTATCTGGAACTTCTCTTTTCTACATTTTCCTTAGTTTTCCTTTGTAGTTTTTTGCTTTACCTAAAAGCTTTATTCCATTGTAATTTCCCAGCTTTGCTGAATATCAATGTCAATTTTTTACATTTTGCTTTTCAAGATTTAACCTACGTAACTTTATTTTACCATCATATTGACATGAGAACATTTATAACTTATAATAATTTTCATGTAATTTTAAAATATGAAGTTGATCTCATCCAATTTAGCTTCTAAGATTAGTCAAACTGGCTCTCGATAAACAAATAGTGCCACATAAGTTGAAATGGAGGAA
Organism: Solanum virginianum; assembly: GCA_000787875.1. Taxonomy (NCBI): domain Eukaryota; kingdom Viridiplantae; phylum Streptophyta; class Magnoliopsida; order Solanales; family Solanaceae; genus Solanum; species Solanum virginianum. The sequence continues at coordinate 89,722 of DF357380.1, read as the reverse complement.
GTAGTATTTTCATGAAATTTGTAAATTAGATTGTACAGAAGTACTATATAATTATCTTGTTGTTGCAAGAAATTACTAATGCTATGGAACCTTTGTCGTGATCTGTCAAAAGGATGAGACAAGAAAATAGAGGCCTAGCATGTGGATCTGGGCCATATTTGCTCCTTCTCTTTATCTATTCCTCTCATTTTAGAGGTATGTGGATCATATTTGCTCTTCATTTTCAATAATCAGCAATAGAAACCAATACTAATGAGGTACTTGAAAATGTATTTAATCTGTTAGCTCCTTCACAAGGAATTCTTCCAGAAGTTGAACAATTATCAAGATTGTTGTCATCCATCGAGATGTTTATAAACTGAACTTCATAACTCTTTCTTGTAAGTGATAGCTAGCCCCAAATATCTGTTTGATTAGTTACTTTCCAATTTTTCAACATTTGAAGTGTTGAGCGATTATGTGCACTTTGAAGAGGACTTGAGCCAGAGTCTGAATGTGGATGATCTAAGGATACGTCACAGTACAATATTGGCAATCCAAATAATGTTCAACTATATTGGCATATATTTTCTTGAACTTCAAGATAATTTAAAGCAGAAGTTCTTTTTCTATCAAAGACCTAACTGAGAGCTTCCAAAATATCTTTTCTCAATATCAAAACTAAACTTATGGACGTGCATGGTGAATTCAAATAACATATTCCTATTGATATTTTAGTTCCACTACCAACTTGGTTCATACCAAAATAATAAACTGACTAGCTCCTCAATTTTGTATTCTTATAGTAATATTATCCAAAAATATTAATGTGAAATTTTAACAGGCGCAAGAAAGTATTAGCACTTGTCAAGTTTCTTTTCAAGTCGGTATAAGGAAAATGCAACATATAGAGAATCCCTAATATAAAAGAATACAGAAAGGCACAAGATTCCTTATATGAAAAAATTTGTAATATGAATGTTGAGTATTCTAATTAGTTATTGTTCTATGGCAGAGAATGTTCAATTGATGCAAAGAGGATAACTAAGTTCAATTTAGTAACTACAAGTGAAATTTTAAAATCCAAAATAGAAAGCATTATCTTTTCTTAAGAAGAATCCAAATATTTTCTTGATATGTTGTAACTTTAATTTATTGTTGTAAAGGAGAAAAAAACAGCATAAACTCATTGAGTCCTAGTCGAGATGACATTATTCTCAATGGTGATATCCACCTCGAAGACCCTACTACTCCTAGAGCAGCTACAGAGAATGAGACCAAGAATAGGGGGGAGGGTGTTTCTTCTGGTCCTTCAACTATAGAATATTGAAGTGTTCATGAATCGTCTATCGACGTAAGTTAATCATATATCTTTCTCCTATGATATAAAATGTGATTGTCCCAAAACATGCACAGACCTTGAATTTTGCTTACAATCCTCTTGGATCTTCACACATCTTTAATCAAACCATATCTTTGATTAGATTGTTTTTCAAAGTTGAAGAGAATGAATAGAAAAAGGAGTGTGTTCTTCTAGTAGTATACCGCTATGTTTTTCGTTACCATAAGTTGATCACAGTAATTAGGATTTATGTTTCGAATATTCTGTTACATTTCTTATGTTATGGACCATTAATTTGTCTTATAAAGGTGTCTACTTGACAAGTGATGATACATTTGAAGGGCTATAAATGAATCAAAAAATTACTATATGTGAATTTTGTTGGAAATTCTTACGTAAAATACTTCATCATCACAAACACGAACACTTTATCATGAACACCAATACTTCATCATGAGCATAGACACTTCATCACGAATACTTGTAAGACATTGATGTAGCTTGAGGCATGTTAAAATACATTTTTCTTAAGGATATTTCATCCAATATGGGTGTATCCCCAGGATTCAACAAGTTCATATAGTATAAAACTAGGAGCTAGAATCTAACAAAAATTTTAAAGTATAAACCCAACCAAAGAAACTAATTATTAGGAAAAACCAAAATACTTTCTTTGTTTTCATTTATTTTCTGAAGTAGAATATATCACAATTATATAGGATCAAGTCTCCAAAGGTTTAAGAATTGAAATGCCCCGAAAATATGCTTCGGAATGCCCATAATCATAATTTTCATATACCTTAAAATTCGTGCGTGATTTTAAAATTCTGACTTTATATTCTTTATTAGTGGGCAAAATTGAGTGGGATACCTAGATTTTAGAAGACCTGTAGCAAAAATTAATTTTTATAAATTTTTCAGAAACAGTAGTTGTGCGCGATGGCTCAGCAATGCAGACCCATCGCGAAGCAATGTTAATTTTTCCAATTTTTCTATTTCAGCCCAAGGCATCGGGCTCATGGCCCCATGCCCATTTACACATGAAATCTCTCATACTTACCTATTTTTCAACTTTATGTCACTTCAAAACCCTCTCTAAAACCTCTCAATCATTTTATCAAATTTCCATCCAAATCCAAGGATTTTAAGCTCACTTTGGATCTCAAGAACTCTATTCATGCTTTAAATCCCCTTTAAGTCTACATCAAGAGAACCCAAGTTTAAGGTATATGGGCTCACCCATTGGTCCTTTCACCAATGGAGTCCAACCTTCTCATTTTATGAAAATTGTATGTTTTCAAGATGTATTACTTATGGGTATTTATTATTATGAAATATGAGCATGAAATATAATAGGGTTTTATCAAATATTTTTTATTATGCATAAATGTCTATTTTAAGTTTATACTATGAATTAATCTTTGTCTATTAAGACTATACATGATTCAAGCTATAGAATCTATGAGCTATTGTGAAGTTTTGATATGATTTACACGTTACCCATCATAGGGTTTTACCATGATATTGGTGGGCTGATTTACATGACTTTAAGATGCATTTATTTCACTATTTCATGATCCATACTCTTGCATTTTGCATGATTTGAATATGTACTCATATGCGCCCACCAAGTGTTCGATAAAATATCAAGTCAAGAATTCTCAGGTGATTTACATGTTTTACAAGTGACTTCATGATGATTGTGGGCTATCAAGTATGTTATGAATTCATAAAATTATCTATGATTTTACAAGTATCAAGTCAAGCCCTATTTCAAGATTTTACCTTATGTGAAACATTCATGTTAAAGCAAAGGTTCATATCCGATTGTTTACTCTCATGTTCCACTTAGGCTCAAATTTAGAGGTCAAGCATGTTTCAAGAGCTACTCATGCCATGTCTCCATATTTCTTACAAGATATACAAATGATTATTTTCAAGTATTTTGTGGGAGTCAATTTAGCACCGATTGAGGCTTCAGATGAGAGCTCGACTCAAGGGGTCCTTATATAATGACTTTTGTCTCTAAACTATGTGCCACCATAGGATGATATATTATACCCTTGCTATACTATTGGATCAATCTAGTCATGTTATCATGTTTGGTTTGCCTTGGCAAGTAGACAACACCTAGCCGGGGGTGTCATGCCCGTTCCACCTCACAAAAAGGTGTCATGCCTTGGATTCCAAGTTGTAGCTACTTGGTCTTTGTCGATTAAGGTCTCCTCCCATACATGCATCATGTTCTATCTAAGTTGAATGATTTATAAGCATGTTTTACTTCAAGTATTGATCATGCATGCAATATTGAGTTTGTATCTACCTATTGCCTGTGATTATGCATTTTGACTATATTGGATTATGTCTTATTGCATTGTATCCTGCATACTTGGTATATTTAAACGTACTAACTCATACTTTATGCCTACATGACATTACCATGTAGAGGCCAGAGCTCCTCTTGATCGTCCTCTACGTAGCTAGTAAGGTTCTTTGAAGATAAGCTTTGGTGAGTCCTCAAGTTGGAAGACACCATCTAGTTTCTCTTACTATTTCTAAGACTTCTTTATGTTGAACATTTCATATTATGAGGGTGAGCCTGAAAACTGTCTTGCCCCTCGCTCCATTTCAAGTTAGAGGTGTTTGGTGGATATTATGACGTATTTATGATATGAGCTTGACTCTTTATATTTTGATTCCAATCAAAGCTTTCCCATAGTCCTGAATCCCTATTTAATCAAATCCCTTGTGATTGTTGCTTATATTACTTTCGTGACCATGGATGTGTAAATGATATGTTTAAAGACTTGTTTGGGTGATCTTCGAACTTCTCATTCGCCATGTCACGTCTAGGTCCTAGTCTTGGGTCATAACAAGCTTTGTATCAGAATACTAGGTTGTTAATGGTCCTTAGAATCTAACATACTTTATCGATTAGAGTCTTTTAGGCTTGGGTCATGACAAACTTTGTATCAGAGCAGAAGGTTGTTAGTGGTCCTCAAAATCCAATACACCGCATCGATTCGAGTCTTCTTCATGGTTGTGAAGCGTGCCACAACTATGAGTAAGAGGCTATGAGGCATTTTAGGAAATGTTTCGCTTCTTCATGATCTATGCCGTGCTATAAAAGTTAAGGTAAGGCTTTTTCCTCTAATGAATGTGCTTTTCTATTCAAAATCATGTCAACTCCAAGAGGGAGTCTAAGGAGAGCCCGTTCACCTAAGGAGAAACCAGCCCCTTCTTCTCCTCAAGCTCCTCAAGAAAGAGGGGTGGCCCAGGCTAAGTTTCGAGATGCTATTACAATGTTGGCTGATGGCATGACCAATCAATTAAACCAAGGGTCCAAGCTCCTCATCCTCCTACTCCGGCCTCAAGGGTGAGGGTTTTCACTAGGATGAATCCACCAGAGTTTCATGGGTCTAAGATGGATGAGGATCCCCGAGAATTCATTGATGAGGTATATAAGGTGTTGTCTATCAAAGGCGTTAATTTGGAGGAGAAAGCGGAATTGGTGGCTTACCAACTCAAAAGGGTGGCTCAATTTGGTTCACTCAATGGAAGATAGAGAATGGGAATGACAATGCTATTCCTTAAGAAGAGTTCTAATGCTTTCTTTGCTTGAATTGCATGATTTTGAACAAGAACTTGAAAATGGTGGTGTGGTGGTTGTTGATGGTTCTAAGTCTTCTTTGATTGCTTTCTTTAGTTGTGGTGAAGTTGGCCACAAGGTTGTTGATTGTCCTCATGCTCAACCTAAAGGTAGAGATGGTCGTCCTCAAGGCCAAGGTGCTAATACAAGCCAAAAGGGAAAGGGAGGTAATCAAGGGGGTGTTCTAACACAAAATAAATTTTATGCTCTTCAAGGGAGACAAGGAGTTGATGAGGTGCCCAATATTGTCACTAGTATGTTAAAGGTTATTTATTTTGATGTCTATGCATTGATAGACCCGGGTGCCACTCTTTCTTTCATTACTCCTATTGTTGCCAAAAAACTTCATGTGTGTCCTGAACTATTGTGTGAACCTTATAAAGTGTCTACCCTCATTGGTGAGTCCATTGTTCCTAAAAGAGTCTATAGAAATTATGTCGTGTTCATATTGCATAAAGTTTTGCCTTGTGATTTTGTTGAATTAGATATGGTGGATTTTGATGTCATTCTTGGGATGAGGTTGCATGCATATTATACTTCTATTAGGTGCAGAACCTGTAGGGTTAAAGTCTAATTCCCTAATGAGCCCGTTCTTAAGTGGGAGAGTAGTAATGTGGTGGTCAAAGGTAGATTCGTTTCTTGTCTTAAAGCTCGAAAATTGATTTCTAAGGGTTGTGTTTATCATCTTGTGAGGCTTAGGGATATGGAGTCTAAAGTCCTTCCTATTAAGTCGATTTTGGTAGTTAATGAGTTTTTTGATGTATTTCCTAATGAGCTTCCCAGTGTCCTTCCTGAAAGGGAGATAGAATTAGATACACAACCCATTTATATTCCTCCTTACCATATGGCCCTAGAGGAGTTGAAGTAGTTAAAGGATCAATTAAAAGATTTGTTGGAGAAGGGTTTTATAAGGCCTAGCAAGTCACCTTTGGGTGCACTAGTGTTTTTTGTGAAGAATAAGGATGATTCTCTTAAAATGTTCAATGATTATTGGCAACTTAATAGAGTCACCATAAAGAACAAGTACTGTCTACCAAGGATTGATGATATTTTTAATCAACTTCAAAGGCATAGTCACTTTTCTAAGATTGATCTTCGCTTCGGTTACCACCAAGTGAAAGTGAGGGAGTGTGACATTCCCAAAACAACTTTTTAGACTAGGTATGAGAATTTTGAATTTGTGGTTATGTATTTTGGGTTGATCAATGCACCAGCTATATTTATAGACCTCATGAATAGAATCTTTAAACCCTACCTTGATGTATTTGTGGTGGTCTTTATTGATGATACCTTGATTTATTCCCATAGAGGAACAACATGTGAATCACTTGAGGGTGGTGTTGCAAATTTTGAGGGATGAGAGGTTGTATGCTAAGTATAAAAAATATGAGTTTTGCTTGAAAGAGGTTGCATTTTTGGGGCATGTGGTGTTGGGTGATGGTATTAAGGTGGATCCTCAGAAGACGGAGGTGATAAGAAATTGGTCTAGACCTTTGACCCCATCGGATATTAGGAGGTTCTTAGGTTTGACGGGTTATTATCGAAGGTTTGTAAATGGTTTCTCTTTTATTGCTTCCCCCATGACTAAGTTGACCCAAAAGAAAGAAAAGTTTGTTTGGACCAATAAATGTGAGAAGAGTTTTCATACCTTGAAAGACAAGCTTGTCTCACTCCAATTTTGGCCTTACTGGATAGGTTAGAGGGGTTTGTGGTGTATTGTGATGCTTCAAGAATTGGTTTGGGTATATGTTGATGCAAAACGATAAGGTGATAGCATATGACTTTAGACAATTTAAAGTGCGTAAGAAGAATCATCCCACCCATGATCTTGAATTAGTGGTCATGGTGTTTGTTTTGAAAATTTGGCATCATTATATGTATGGGCTCATGTTGATGTGTTTACCGATCATAGGAGTCTTCAATATGTGTTCACCCAAAAA
>DF357380.1:43022-82736 GCA_000787875.1 Solanum virginianum | reverse complement strand
AGATCTTAACTTGAGACAAAGAAGGTGGTTAGAACTTCTTAAGGATTATGACATAAGTGTGTACTATAATCCCAGCAAAACTAATATTGTGGTCGATGTCCTAAGTAGAGTGTCCATGGGTAGCCTAGCTCACATTGATGATGGTGTCAAAGAGGTGGCTAGATAAGTTCACCAGTTTGCTAGGTTGGGGGTTAGATTGAATGAAGTTTAAATTGGTGGTGCAGTGGTTGTGGATGGTTCTAAATCTTGTTTAATTGAGGAGGTGAAGTCAAAACAAGACCTTGATCCCGCCTTGCTAGAGTTAAAGGCCTTGGTAAAAAATTATAGAGTAGAGGGTTTGTCCCATGGGGGAGATGGTACCCTTAGATACCAAGGTAGATTATGTGTACCTAATGTTGATGACTTGAGAAAGTTGATTTTAGATGAGGCTCATAATTCATCCTATTCTATTCACCCCGGTTCCACAAAGATGTATAAAGATTTGAGGGAGGTGTATTTGTGGGGTGGTATGAAGAGGGATATAGCCATGTTTGTGTCCGGTGTCACAATTGTCAACAAGTGAAAGCCTAACATCAAAGGTCGGGTGGCCTAGCCCAAGAAATAGATATTCCCACTTGGAAGTGGGAAGAGATCAACATGGATTTTATGGTTGCGTTACCTAAGACTAGAAAACATTTTGGCTCTATTTGGGTGGTGGTTGATCAAATAACAAAGTAAGCTCACTTCTTACTAATTAAGACAACTTATGGTGCCAAGGATTATGCCAAATCTTATATTTATGAGTTGGTTAGATTACATGGGGTGCCCTTGTTTATCATTTCGAATCTTGGTGCTCAATTCACTTCACATTTTTGGAGATCCTTTCAAAGGGTTCTTGGTATCAAGGTTATGCTTAGTACAACTTTGAATCCTCAAATGGATAGCCAAGCCGAAAGGACTATCCAAACTCTTGAGGAGATGCTTAGGGCTTTTGTTATGGATTTCCAGGGTAGTTGTGATGAACATTTTCCACTTATTGAATTTGCTTAGAAAAATAGCTACCACTCTAGCATTGGTATGACTCCCTTTGAAGCTCTTTATGGTAGACATTGTAGATAGCTGGTTGGGTGGTTTGATGTGCGGGAGATGGCTTTGTTAGGTCCGGATTTGGTTATGGAAGCTTTGGAGAAAGTGAGGTTGATAAGGGAAAGGTTGAAGACGGCTCAAAGTAGACAAAAGTCATATTTCGATGTGAGGAGGAGAGATCTTGAGTTCAAGGTTAGTGTTTGGGTTTACTTGAAAGTCTCACCCATGAAGGGTCTGGTCCAATTTGGCAAGAAAGGCAAAGTGAGCCCAAGGTTGTAGGGCCTTATAGGAGTTTTAGAAGAGCTGGTAAGGTTGCTTATGAATTGGAGTTGCCTATGAAAATGAATATGGTTCATCCGGTCTTCCATGTGTCTCTGTTGAGGAGATGTGTTGGTGTCCTAAGTGCTACAGTGCCCTTCGAGGTTATGGGTATAGTAAAAGATAATTTGACCTATGAGGAGGTCCCGATGGAGAACTTGGATGGACAAGTGAAAAGGTTAAGGAACGAAAGATGTAGCATCTGTCAAGGTCCTTCGGAGGAATCAATAAGTTGAAAGTGCCACATGGGAAGCTGATGCGGACACAAAAAAGTGATACCCATAACTCTTCCACTCTACTCAAGCCAAAGGTAATATTTAAGTCTCCTATATGATCTCAAGTCCTGAGTTTCAGCCCTCATATTATGTTGGATGCATTCATGTTTATGGTAACAAGTTTGTGGCGATTTTTGACATCCATGTTGAGGTTTTTGAAATGATATTTAAATGCATTTGTTGCATTTATGTTGGACTGAAATCTTCATGATTACCTCTCTTATGCACGTTACCTTGACATTCGGGAATGAATGTTTCCAAAAGTGAGTTATTGAAACACCCCAAAAATGTGCTTCGGGATGCCCATAATCATAATTTCCATATATCTTAAAATCCATGCATGATTTTGAAAATATGACATGATATTCTTGATCAGGGGGCAAAATGGAGTGGTAAATAGGTATAACCCGAATTTTAGAAGACCCGTAGCGAAAAATAATTTTCACAAATTTTTCAAAAATAATAGGTGTGCACGATGGCTCCGCGATGCAGATCCATCGCGAAGCAGTGTTAATTTTTCTAGTTTTTCTACTTCAGCCCAATGGCATTGGAGTCATGGCCCCATGCCCAATTACACGTGAAATATCTCATACTTAGCCATTTTTCAACTCTATGTCATTCAAAAACCCTCTCTAAAACCTCTCAACCATTTTATCAAATTCCCATCTAAATCCAAGGATTTCAAGCTCACTTTGGATCTCAAGAACTCTACTCAAGCTTCAAATCTCCTTCAAGTCTACATCAAGAGAAGCCAAGTTTAAAGTATGTGGGTTTAATTCATTGGGTCCTTTCACCCATAGGGTCCAACCTTCCTATTTTATGAAAATTGCATGTTTTCAAGATGTATTACTTATGGATTTTTATTATTAGGAAATATGTGCATGAAATATATTGGGGTTTTATCAAATGTTGTTGATTATGCATGAATATCTATTCTGAGTTTATGCTATGAATCTTTGTCTATTGAGACTATACATAATTCAAGCTATTGTATCTATGAGCTATTGTGAAGTTTTGATGTGATTTACATGTTACCCATTGTCACGACCCAAGCCTAGGTCCTAGATGTGGCACGACACATGGGGAACCCGATGGGACCCCAAGCAAGCCTCTTAACATATCATTACACATCCTTGGTCGCGGAAGAAATACAATTGGCACGACACATGGGGAACCCGATGGGGCCCCAAGCAAGCCTCTTAACATATCATTACACATCCTTGGTCGCGGAAGAAATACAATACAAAAAGGCCTAGGGCGTAGACTTGACACAGCATATGGGGAAACCCAAAATGACCCAAGCAAGCCTCTTAACATATCATTACACATCGTTGGTCACAAAAGCAATAAAATACAACAAGAGATAGTAAATGGGGACAAACGGGGCTAAGGAACAATTTTCATATCATAAACATCAAGAGTCAAGAGAGAGTCAAAGCTCATAGCATAATACAAACACGTCCAACAACACCTCTAAACTTAGATACTTAGCAGAGGCCAAGACAAGCTATCGGGCTCACCCTAATAGTCAATACATACATAAGAGAAGATAGTTTTAGTACATATTATGAGGTCATTAATATTGTCCTTGGAATGGAGAACTCACCAACTAGTTTGAGAGACAATCGTACTAGCCATGTGGAGGAGGACAATGATCAAGCGGGGCTCTGATTCTTACATGGTAACAACATGTAGGCATAGAGTATATGTTAGTACATTTAAATGTACTAAGTATGTATGATGCAATGCAACGACAGATAGGCAACATAGGCAAAATGCAATATTATAGGTAATAGGTAGCATAGTAATAATATCACATGTATTAAGGATGCTTGAAGTAAATCATGCTTATGTAGAATGAAATACATGTGTAGCAAGTGACCATCAATATAGAATATCCAAGGCCTACCACCCCCTTGGAGAGGAAAATGAGGTACAAACCCCTCAATATGATGGTTAATGAGGTACCAACCCCTCAATATGGTTATACGGGCCTACCCCCCCTCCCCCCATAGTAGGCAACCAAGGTAACAACCCCTCGATATGCTTATATGCGCCTACTGCCCCACGTACTAGGCAACAAAGGTACCAACCCCTAGATATGGTTATATGGGCCAACTACCCCTCGTACTAGGCAACCAAGGTACCAACCCCTCGATATGGTTACCTGGGCCTACAACCCCCCGAGTTAGGCTTGGTCAACTCACAACATTATGGAAGTTCATCATGAGATTAACAGATATACAACATACTTCCATCACCATAATGTCATATATCTCATATGCAAAGCATTATGCCTTCAACAACTCAACAATCATAACCCGAATATTTTATCAAACACTTTGTTGGAATGCAATGCTAGTGTAAAACCATGAAATTAAAGAGTGAAATTATGCAAGAAACCTTGGGGTAAATCATCGCACCAATACTTTGTAAAACCATTATACAATATACATCAAAATCCTTCATTAAATCTCAAGTTAGATCTAAGATCCATAGCTCAAAACATGTTAAAATAGTCATACTTTTATAAAACCCCAACATAGTTCATAGTCAAATTCATATTAATAGACCCATATGTAAAATCAACTTAAAAGCATGTAAATTAGATGAAATCGAAGCTTAGAAACCATGGGTGAAAGGAACCAATGGTTGTAACCCACATACCTTTACTTTGGAGAATCCTTATGAAGATTGGAAATGGAGACTTGAAGCTTGAATTAGAACCTTAAGATTTGGATGAGTTTTGGGACTTGAAATTTGGAGTGAAATATCTATCTAAGTGTTTGAGTGAGTATTGGGGAATGTTTTGAATGATATGAGGGTGAAATATGGCTAAGAATAGGTATTTTCACACATAAGAAGGCTTAGGCCAAAGACCCAAAAGCCTTGGACCAAAGTGAAAACTGGCAACATTTTTACACTATGGCGCGCCCTTGGTGCATCGCGCCAGGGGCGCGAAAAGCTCTCTGAAAATCAATTTTTGAGAAAATGAAATAGCGATTCGTTTGCTTTAAAATCAGGGTTAGACCCATCTCCCACTCAATTTGACCCCCTGAACAAAAATATGAAATCAAATTTTTGATATCATGCACGAATTTTGAGATATATAGAAATTATGATTTTTGACACTTTCGAGGCATAGTTTCTAGCATTTTTTGGGGTTATTTCAATATCTCCCCCTAGGGAACATTCATCCCTGAATGTTGAAGAGATGTACATGAGAAGAGTAATTATAAAGAGATCAGCCCCAATAAGAATACATTAACACACTCAAAACATCATTTTCAAAATCTCAACATAAGTATAAAATCACCATGAACTTTGTTAATATAAACATGAATGCATGCAAATGACTTAGAGGCTATAACATGAGACATGAAATCACATAGAAGGTTTTGAATTAGTACCTTAGGCTTGAGTAGGATGGAAGAGATAAGGATATTAATTTTGCATCTCCGCTTTGGCCTCCCATGTAGCACTTTCGACTTGTTAATTCTTCCAAAGGACCATAACGGAAGCAACACCCTTGTTCCTTAACCTCTTCACTTGTCTATCCAAGATCTCTATTGGAACCTCTTCATATGTCAAGTTGTCTTCAACTACCCCCACAACTTAAAGAGGCACAATAGCATTAGGGTCACCCATACACTTCCTCAACATAGACACATAGAAGACCGAATGAACCAATTCCATTTCTCTAGGCAATTCCAACTCATCGGCAACATTACCAATCCTCCTTATCACCCTTAAAGGATCCACATATCTTGGGCTTAAGTTACCCTTTTTGCCAAAATGAACCACACCCTTCATGGGTGAAACCTTCAAATAAACCCAATCACCAATTTTGAACTCAAGCTTCTTTCTTCTCACATCAGTATAAGACTTTTGGTGACTTTGGGATGTTTTCAACCTTTCTATAATCATTCATAGCTATTTCATAGCATCCGTAACCGAATTTGGACCCAACAAAGACATTTGTCCAACTTCAAACCACCCAACCAGTGATCTACAATGCCTACCATAAAGGGCCTCATAAAGAGCCATACCAATGCTAGAATGATAGTTATTGTTATAAGAAAACTCAACCAACAGAAGATGATCATCCCAACTACCCTTGCACTCCAAAATACAAGCCCTAAGCATGTCCTCAAGGGTTTGGATAGTTCTTTTAGCTTGGCCATCTGTTCGAGGGTGGAAAGTCATACTAAGTTTAACTTTGGTACCAAGACCCCTTTGGAAAGACCTCCAAAATTGTGAAGTGAATTATGCACCACGAGCCAATATGATGGACAAGGGCACTCCATACAATCTTACCAACTCATGAATGTATAATTTAGCATAGTCTTCAGCCCAATAAGTGGTCTTAACTGATAAGGAATAAGCCGACTTTGTCATCCTATCAACCACAACCCAAATAGAATCAAAACCCTTTCTAGTCTTGGGCAACCCAACCACAAAATCCATGTTAATTTCCTCCCACTTCTTAGTAGGAATCTCTATGTATTGGGTTAGACCACCTGGCCGTTGATGTTCGGCTTTGACTTGTTGGCAACTATGGCAACTGAAAACAAATTTGGTGATATCCCTCTTCATACCTCCCAACCAATACACCTCTCTCAAATCTGTATACATCTTAGTAGAACTGGGGTGAATAGAATAGGAAGAACTATGAGCCTCATAAAGGATTTTCTTCCTCAATCCATAAATATAAGGTACACACAACCTACCTTGGTATCTAAAGGCACCATCTCCCCCTTAGGAGAAAACTTCCACCTTACCATCCTTTACCAATACCTTCAATTCTAACAAAATAGGGTCAAGATCTTGCTTAGCTTTTACCTTCTCTACCAATGAAGATTTAGAGCCATCAACTACCATAACACCCCTATTATCCACCTCTTCAACCTAACTCCCAAACTATCCTACCAGTGGACCTCCCTAGCCACCCCTTGCCACCATCATCAACATGAGCTAGGCTACCCATCGATACCCTACTCAAATCATTCGCCACCACATTAACCTTGTCGAGATGATAGTGCACACTCATGTCATAGTCCTTAAGAATTTATAACCACCTTCTTTGCCTCAAGTTGAGATCATTTTGAGTGAAGACATATTGGAGACTCTTATGATCAGTGAACACATCAACATGTACCCCATACAAATAATGATGCCATATCTTTAATGCAAATACCATGGCGGTTAGTTAAAAATCATGCGTAGGATAGTGATTTTCATGCACTTTGAGTTGTCTAGAAGCATAGGCTATCACCTTACCATTTTGCATCAATACACCGTCCAAACAAATTCTAGAAGCCTTGAGTTTTCTAGAAGCATAAGCAATGACCTTACCATTTTGCATCAACACAAAACCTAAACCCACCCAGGAAGCATCACAATACATGACAAATCCCTCAAGCCCATCCGATAGTGACAACATAGGAGTAGACACAAGCTTATCTTTCAATCACACTCATTAGTCCCCAAAAACTTAGCCTACTTTGGAGTCAATTCAGTCATGGGAGAAACAATAGCAGAGAACCCATTCATAAATCTTCGGTAGTAACCTTCTAAGCCTAAGAAGCTCCTAATGTCTGATGGGGTCAATAGTCTAGGCCAATTTCTAATCACATCCGTATTTTTAGGATCCACCTTAATACTATCCCCTGACCTAGGAAGGCAACCTCTTTTAACCAAAATTCACATTTTTCATACTTCGTATACAACTTTTCTTCCCTCAATCTTTGTAGCACTACCCTCAAGTGACCCATATGCTTCTTTTCACTATGTGAATAGATCAAAATATCATCAATGAAGACCACAACAAATAAATCAAGGTAGGGGTGAAGACCCTATTCATAAAATACATAAAGATGGTTGGAATAGATCAAAATATCATCAATGAAGATCATAACAAACTAGTCAAGATAGGGTTTGAAGACCTTATTCATAAGATCCATAAAGATGGTTGGTGCAATGGTCAACCCAAAGGACATCACAACAAACTCATAATGCCCATACCTAGTCCGGAAGGCCATCTTAGGAATATCACACTCCAACACCTTTACTTGATGGTACCTGGACCAAAGATAACTCTTAGAGAAGTGGCTAGCCCCTTGCAATTGGTCAAAAAAATCATCAATTCTTGGAAAAAGATGCCTAGGGTCCTCGTGTACCTTAGACCCGTAGAATTTTGATGGGTTCATACTCATCAAGTCTCTCACCCAAGATGCCGAAGTAGGAGCATGAGGGGCATTTTTGATGGTGACCCTGTTAAGTTGCCGATAGTCAATACACATTCTAAGATACCCATCATTCTTCTTCAAAAACAACACTGGTGCACCCTAAGGTGATTGGCTAGGCCTAATAAAACCCTTCTTCAACAAGTCCCTCAATTGCTCATTCAACTCCGCTAGGGTCATAAGGTAAGGGGGAATAGAAATTGGTTGAGTATTGGGGTGGAGGTCTACATAAAAATCTATTTCAGTTTCGAGAGGAACACCATGAAGGTCATTAGGAATGACATCAAGGAACTCATTTACAACTTGAACCGACTATATAGTAATGACCATGGACTCCACATCCCTAACCCTCACAAAATGGTAAAGACACCCTTTAGAAATTAATTTATCAGCTTTAATGCAAGAGATGAATCTACCCTTGACCACCACATTTTGACTCTCCCACCTAAGGATGGGTTCACTTGGGAATTGGAATTTGATCCTACGAATTCTACAATCAATAAAGGAATAGTATGCATGCAACCAATCCATCTCAAGAATGATATCAAAATCAATCATATCTAACTCAACAAGATCGCAAGGCAATATTTTATGAAAGATGCAAATAGGACAATTTCTATAGACCCTTCTACCAGTAATAGATGCACCAATAGGAGTAGATACCTCATCTGACTCACACAGCAATTCAAGCTCCACATAGAACCTTTTGGCCACAAGAGGAGTAACAATAAAAAGAGTGGCACCCGGGTCTATCAATGCATACACATCAAAATCAAAGATTTTTAACATACTAGTGACAATATTGGGCACCTCAGTTCCTACCCTGGGAACATTGACATATGATATTTCCGGATTAGGGAGCAGAGTATGAACTTGAAACCAATATGAAAGAAAGTAATCAAGCAAGATAGCAAGTGCCAAGTGTAGGTCTCCAATTCTATTACTGTCAACCTCGTATACCTCCCAAAATATCTCCTGCGCCCTTTGCATCACACCACCAAGGAGAAGACCAACCCCTTACCTCCCATGAAAGACATAAAATCGATTGTTCCTTGGGGTACTAGCTTTTTGACCACCTATCCCCAAAGGAACCACATTAGCACTCTAGCCTTGAGGAAAAACATCATTACCCTTGTTGCGATTTCGAGGGCAATCTATTGCCTTATGCCCCATTTCCCCACAACTGTAACATGCATCGAGATTCCTCAATCATGGGCCACCATAACCCTTACCACACTTCAAATATAAATCAAAACAATAGGACCCATACCACCATCACCTTGGGCCCTTGGGATGTCATAGGCCACTCTCCTATAGGCAGAATGAGAAGATCCTTGACCTTGATGAAACCAGCCACCCTTTTTGCGACCTTGGAACTTTCCCTCAAAATGGGACCTCTTGGCCTCTTTACTCTTCCTCTTCCTTAACTTTTCCTCCTCCATTTGTTTGACATAGGTCATCAAATAGGACAAATCCATATCACTAATCGACATAGCAGACTGACACTCCTCACTCACCAAGTCAGATACCCCCATCACAAATTTATTCATTCTTGACCTTAAATCGGCAACCATGTGTGGAGCGTACTTTTAGAGTTGGTTGAACTTGAGGGCATACTCCCTCACACTCATTGACCCTTGTTTCAAATTCATAAACTCTATTATCTTGGCCTTCCTAACCTCAAGAGGGAAGAACCAATTAAGAAATGCTGTCTTGAACTCCTCCCATAAAACCACATTGTTGACCCCCTTCTCCTCCTTGCATCATGTAAACCATATTTGTGCTACCCCTTGAGTTAGTAAGCTGCCAACTCTACCTTCTTCTCTGACCTAACACCCATGATAGCCAATACCTTTTAGATCTAATCAATGAACTCTTGAGGGTCCTCGTGTACCTTAGACCCGTAGAATTTTGATGGGTTCATACTCATCAAGTCTCTCACCCAAGATGCCGAAGTAGGAGCATGAGGGGCTTGGGCCCTTTGGTTGGCCTGATTAGCCATAACTTGTGTAGGTAGGGTGAGAGCATCCTGAAGGTCTCCATGAGTAGATTGCTCCTCGATTATGTAAGCTCTTCTTCCTCTTGTGTTAGGCATGATCTAATATATCAAGGAATAATGGTAAGGGGAGGGGGGAACCTTACCTTAAATTCTATAGCACGACATAAAGGAAGAAGAAGGGAAACATTTCCTTAAATACCTCATAGTGTCTTACTCATAGTTGTGGTACACAACACAACCATGAATAAAACTCTAATTGATGCAGTGTATTGGATAGCGAGGACCATTAACAACCTATGCTCTGATACCAAGTTTGTCATGATCCAACCCTAGGGCCTAGACGTGACACGATGCATAGGGAACTTGATGGGACCCCAAGTAAGACTCTTAACATATCATTACATATCCTTGGTCTCGGAAGCAATATAATACAAAAAGAGATTATAAATAGAGATAAACGGGGCTAAAGGACCATTTTCGTATCATAAACATCAAGTGTCAAAAGAGAGTCAAAGCTCATAGCATAATACAAACATGTCCAACAATATCTCTAAAACATAAATACTTAGCGGGGGCCAAGACAAGCAACTGGGCTCACCCTCATATTCAATAAATACATAAGAGAAGATAGTTTTAGTACATAGTATGAGGTCATTAACATTATCCTTGGAATTGAGGACTCACTAACTAGTTTGAGAGAAAATATTATTAGGCACGTGAAGGAGGAGGATGATCAAGCGGGGTTCCGATTCCTACATGATAACAACATATAGGCATAGAGTATATATTAGTACATTTAAATGTACTAAGTGTGTAGGATGCAATGCAGCGATAGATAGGCAACATAGGAAATATGTAATATTATAGGTAATAGGTAGCATTGTAATAATATCACATGTATGAAGGATGCTTGAAGTAAATAATGCTTATGTAGAATGAAATACATGTGTAGCAAGTGACCATCAATATAGAATATCCAAGGCCGACCACCCCTTGGAGAGGCAAATGAGGTACAAACCCCTCAATATGATGGTTAATGAGGTACCAACCCCTTAATGTGGTTATACGGGCCTACTAACCCCCCTCATGGTACTAGGAAACCAAGCTAACAACCCCTCGATATGGTTATACGGGCCTACTACCCCTCGTACTTGGCAACCAAGGTACCATCTCACAACACTACAGAATTTCATCATGAAATTAACATATATACAACCTACTTTCACCATCATAAGGTTATATATCTCATATGTCAAGCATTAGGCCTTCAAAAACTCAAGAATCATAATTCAGACATTTTATCAAACACTTAGTGGGAGTGCAATGCTAGTGTTAAATCATGTAATTAAAGAGTGAAATAATGCAAGAAACCTAGGGGTAATCATCCCACCAATACTTGGTAAAACCATTATACAATATACATCAAATCTCAAGTTAGATCTATCATCCATAGCTTCAAACAAGCTAAAACAGTCACACTTTTATAAAACCCCAACATAGTTCATAGTCAAATTTATATTAATAGACATATGTATAAAATCAACATAATATGTAATTAGATGAAATGGAAGCTTGGGAGCCATAGGTGAAAAGACCCAATGGTTGAATCCAACATACTATGACTTTGGAGAATCCTTATGAAGATTGGAAATGGGGACTTGAAGCTTGTATAAGAACCTTAAGATCCGTATAAGTTTTGGGACTTGAAATTTAGAGTTAAATATTTGTCTAAGTGTTTGAGTAAGTATTGGAGAATGTCTTGAATGATATGAGGGTGGAATATGACTAAATATAGGTATTTTCACTTATAGTAAGGCTTAGGCCCAAGACCCAAAAGTCTTGGACCAAAGTGAAAACTGGCAACACTTTTATACTGTGGCACGCCCTTGGCGCGTCGTGGTAGGGGCATGAAAAGCTCTCTGGAAAGTAGTTTTTGAAAAAATGAAATTTCAATTCATTTGCTTTAAAATCAGAGTAAAAACCATTTACCACTCAATTTGACCCCCTAAATAAGAATATGAAATCAGATTTTTGATATCATGCACGGGTTTTGAGAAATATAAAAATTACAATTCCTAGCACTTTTGAGGCACATTTTCGGGTACTTTCTGTGGTCATTTTGCCCACGATGGGGTTTTACCATTTTATTAGTGGGCTGATTTACATGAGTTTAAGATGCGTTAATTTCACTATTTAATGATCCATACTCTTGCATTTTTCATGATTTGAATATGTACTCATATGCACCCACCAAGTGTTCTATAAATTGTCAAGTCAAGAATTTTCAAGTTATTTATGTGTTTTACAAGTCAAGTGACTCATGATGTTTGTGGTTTATCAAGTATGTTATGAATTCATGATATTATCTGTGAATTTACAAGTATCAAGTTAAGCTCTATTTCAAGATTTTACCTCTTGTGAGTCATTCATGTTAAAGCAAGGGTGCGTGTATGACTATTTACTCTCATGTTCACGTTAGGCTCATATTTATTGGTCAAGCATGTTTTAAGAGCTACTCATGTTATGTTTACATATTTCTTACAAGTTATACAAGTTATGATTATTTTCAAGTATTCTGTGGGAGTCGTTTTAGCATCGATTGAGGCTTAAGATGGGGGCTCAACTCAAGGGGCCTTTATATAAAGTCTTTTGTCTCTAAACTACATGCCACCATAGGATGATATATTATACCCTTGCTATACTAGTGGATCAATCTAGTCATGTTATCATGTTTGGTTTACCTTGGTAAGTAGACCACACCTAGCCGGGGGGTTTTATGCCTATTCCATCTTACCATGGGGGTATCATGCATTGGTTCCAAGTTGTAGATACTTGTTTTATGTAGGTTAAGGTCTCCTCCCACACATGCATTATGTTCTATGCAAGTTGAATATTTTACAAGCATATTTTACTTCAGGTATAGATCATATATTGAGTTTGTATCTACCTATTGCTTATGATTATGTATTTTGACTATATTGGCTTATGTTGTATTGCATTCCATACCGCATACTTAGTACATTCAAATGTACTAATGCATACTTTATGCCCACATAATGTTACTATGTAGGGACAGGAGCTCCTCTTGATCATCCTACACGTGGCTACTGAGATTCTTTAAAGATAAGGTTTGCTGAGTCCTCAGATTCGAGGACAATATCTACTTTCTCTTGCTATTTCTAAGACTTTTTTATGGTGAACATTTGATATTAAGAGGGTCAGCCCGAAAAGTATCTTGGCCCCCGCTCTATTCTAAGTTAGAGGTGTTTGTTGTATATTATGATGTATTTATGATATGAGCTTGACTCTTTATATTTTAATTCTAATCAAAGCTTTCCCTTTGTCCCTCTTCCCTATTTAATCAAATCTCTTATGGTTGTTGCTTATGTTACTTCCACCATCAAGGATGAGTAAATAATATGTCAAGGCACTTGTTTGGGTGGTCTTTGGACTTCCCATTCGTGTAACATTTAGGCCCTTGGCTTGGGTTGTGAAAAGAATATAATAAAAGGTTAATAATTAGTGACTATTTAAGAGCAATAAAGTCCAAGTAACAAATCTATTACAATTAGAAAAGTTACTATTATATACATAGTAGGGGGAAAAAGTCAAATAAGACTACTAAGGACATTTAATAATCCTTAAAAATATATTAGAACAATTAAGATATTAAATATTATAATAAAAAGAACTTAAACAGTCATATGAATAAGTCAGACACTTGAATAAATGTTTCCTTTTGAGATACTATATTATTTTTCCAACAAGAATTTCAAGGGTGAACTTTTACTGAAATGAAGATTGTGTAAAACTTCAGTACTTTGGGAGGGTTTCTAGTAAAAGAGAATTTGTGAAATGCGTGGGGGAGTCAAGGTTCATCAAGATTTCCTTGAGAATGGAAATCAAAGAGTGGAAAATAGACACAGTAAGAACAAGTCTG
The DNA here is from genome assembly GCA_000787875.1 of Solanum virginianum. Classification (NCBI taxonomy): domain Eukaryota; kingdom Viridiplantae; phylum Streptophyta; class Magnoliopsida; order Solanales; family Solanaceae; genus Solanum; species Solanum virginianum. The sequence goes on along the minus strand of DF357380.1, from coordinate 68,894 downwards.
AGTAGATTTTTAATAGTAAGTATCTATTTTTCGCACTATAGTTAACTGGTCCTCTCAAGAAATTTCAGTTGACCAACCTTAAAACTTAGAATCTTTTCAAATAGAGGGAGAACACACAGTAGAAACAAAAAACAAAAAGGAGAAGATGGGTAAATATTGGCGAGGAACAATTAGGTAAACATAATTCTTTTATAAGAATATTGTCTTGAAAAAGCTAATTATCTACTTTTGCATCTTTAAAGAAGCATAAATTTGTAATTTTTTTTTCATAGCAAAGAACTTCTTATGAAATATTTATTATCACAAAGGGATGCAATATATGTAACATGCAACTAAGAAGAGATAACAATAATAAGCATAAGATCTAGTACAAGATTGTCATAAAATAGACAAGAAAATAACAACAAAGTTCTCAAAGCTGAAGAAACTAAAATGATGTAGTCTAAGGATATGTATTTGGTAACTGATGTGCTATCAAAATTCAGCACATTTGGCGCCTAAAGCAAGGGATTTTGCGAGTTCTTAATGTGACTTTTTATAATTTTTTATGTGTTTTTATGTTGTTATTGCAGAAAATGATAGGTTAGTATGATTTTGGGAGAAAATTGGAGATTGTGTTGAAGTGCAGGACGTACGAGCCTTCTTACGAGTCATAGTCTGAGCTAGAGTTGTAGGGAAATCTCATAGTAAGAAATAGTGAGCAAAAATCAAAAATCTTCTAAGTGAAGGTCAGCCCTACGAGACCACTCTACGAGTCGTAGGTCTCACTATGACTTGTGTGGGTGAGTTCGTAGCAAGAAACATAGAGCAAAGAGTTTGGACCAAGAATTGAAGGCCTAGACTGCGCGAGGAGCATATGAGTAGCAGCCCAAGCAATGACTCGTACTAGTGGGTCATAACAATCATGTCCAAAATGCAAAGTGCGTACCATAAAACCTCGATTATGACTCGTAGGTCACTCTACAAGTCATACCTGTGTAACATGCCTACTGCCAGCTGTCTTTTCTATTTAATATTTAGGGTTTTAAATTGTAAATACTATAAATACATAATGTTAGAGTTTTAGAAGTAGAGCTAAGACATTTAATATTCTAGAGAATACTTTGAATATTCTCTCTTGAATATTCTAAGGGTTTTTCTAGGGTTTAGTGTAGATTCTCACTTTTAATTTGAAGACCCACTTTTGGGGATTGCAAAACTCACATTGCACTCATTATCCGTTAATCCAAGCTTGTGGGTTGCAACTTGAGGTGTTTTTGTTCTTCATTATTTTGGGTAAACTCTTAACTATGTCTTCTATTTGAATTGTTATTGATTTAGCCTTTGCCATGAGTAGCTAAGCACCCACAATTTGGGGTTGTGGAAACCATGAGTAGTTGACTTTAAATAAGCTAGACTCTCTACATTTCTTTGATTGGGGTTTTGCATGTATTGATGTTTGGTAGTGGCCAACACCAAACCCTGCCTACTGTCACGATCCCCACCAAGGTAGTGACGAATTGGAAAAGGGAATGAATGATAGCATTCGATTGATGTAGTCTCATCTAATCAACCAAACTTGACCAAGGGGAGGTTGACTGGGACAACGGGTAACGATTAGTTGGCATACCATTGTTGTCGACCACGCGCCATGGTGAAATTCTATCTTCACCTTCACAAGAGGGCTGGAAGAACCTAAGTTACCATCCTACATGCCAATTCCCAATTAGAGTTATGTTGCCTAGGGTAATCAGGTCAACGACTCATGGGGAACACAATTCTCAAGTTGTCCCAAAATTTGAGTGTCTTCCGGTATAGTTAGTATAGTATTCATTTTTATTTTTATTTTTGTTCTTAAATCATATAAACCCCCCCCCCATCTAGAGATTTTTTTGTAATCGATGCTTGAAGATTGGTATTAGATCTCTATAGTCAAGCCTTATATTCCCAGTGGATTCGACCCTAATCTCTGGTTAGGTTAATTGTTGACAGCGACTGCTTTCTTATTGGAGCCTAAACATCATCAAAAAATTTTGCATTGTTGTCGAGAAATATGGCAAGGTTCTTGACTTGATTTCACTCTTAGTTAATTCAAGTATTAATTTCTAGACTCTCTTGTATTTTACTTTGATTCTTGTTTTTGTGATTTGGTTTTATTTGTATGGTGTACTAGGTTGTATGCCCAACATAAGGAGCCAATGCAATCCCTTAGTTCTAATCAATTTGGAGATCCGCCGATTCTTCAGGAGAATGGCTCAAGTGAATAAGGATACCGCGGTTTGAGGAAAAAATGAATATGAATAATGATATTGGAAGAGAAGAGAACCCACTACCAAGGGATGGTAGGCCACAACTTAGGGACTTCAAAAATGCTTATGGTTGGAATCAATATCACTTGAACCCTATGGCCATAGATGTTACGGGTGCTATACTGCTCTCTCTATTACCGGTAGATGCTAAGTTCTCGATGTCGAGTAGATTACTTCAAATGCTCCAGAATCATGGTTTATTCATAGGTCTACCATCAGAGGATCCCCACCATCATCTCCATAATGTCGTCTTCGTCTACAAGATTATCATGGGAACGCAAAATCTTTCTCTTGATACAGTTGGTTTACAAGTGTTCCCATTGTCACTAATTGGTAATGCAGATGTTTGGTTGTTCAAGCTTTCTCCAGGTACAATAATAAGCTAGCCAGAGCTTTAGAGGATATTTTTGAGAGATATTTCCCAAGATCAAAGAAGTTTAAACTCAAAGACCAAATAAATAATTTTGAGCAATTGCCAGAGATTCTATTAGCACCACTTAGGAGAGATTCATTAAATGCTAAAGGATGGTCCCTGATCATAAGAATATTATTGATGCCTTAGTTAAGATTTTCTATCGGACGCTTGATAAGAGTAGTCAAGCTTGTGCTGATACAATCATGGGAGGCATGTTTCTTGACCAACCTTTTTCATTGATAATTGCCAGGATTGAGCAAGTGGTCAAAACCAATAGAGCATAGGGTCAAAGAGAGGGAGGTGTAATGAAGACTTCTTGTGCAGTCAATACCAACAATGAGCAAGCAAAGGTCAACGAAGAGATCATGGAACAAATTGCTCAACTTCACACAAGTATGGACTTGGTGTTAAAGCAACATCAAGCAACTGTTCAAGTGGTAGTGCACCAACCTCCTAAGGCTACTATGCATGAAGATCCATTCTTTGATGAAGATGCTTGCTTTGTGAGTAACAAAGTGGCAGGTTTTCAAAATAACCCCCAAGGGTCCAATTCACACTATTGGAGGAAAGGTTCAGGGAATAAAAGTCGAAACTACAATCGTGATGGTGCTTATAGAGGTAGCTGAGGTCGTTACTCTGAAAGAGAGAGTATCAAATATCGAGTGGGTCAGAAGATATAGTTGTAGAAATGGTTCATATGTGCCGCCCTATAACCATGATGTCATGCCAAGTACTTTGAGGCTTGAAGAGATGTTTCAGAAGTTGTTGAAGAGAGTTGACAATCAAGATGAGACCTTGAAACAACTAAAATCAGATATTTCAAGTATAAAATAAAAGAAAGAGTCTTACTCTGTGGCAATTAAGCAGCTAGAACAACAATTTGGGCAAGTTTCTTCGCAATTGAACCAACGACAAAAGGGCACCTTACCAAGCAATACGGTCCAAAATCTGAAGAATAACGGGCATTGCATGGTAGCCATGACTCGGAGTGGCAAAAGCACCATTGATCCCCCTATGCCATTAGTTGAGGATGAATCTTATGAGAAGGGTATTTGTGGTGAAGTTTTGGTTAAGGGAAAAGGTTTGGAGAGTGTTGGGATGCAAAGAGAAAAAGTGAGAGAGCAAGAAAAAGTTAAGATGATTCTAAACCCTCCTCCTCCCTTCCCTTAAAGGCTTAAGAAAAAGGAGGAGGCTGGCAAATTCAAACACTTCCTCTTGATGTTGAAACAACTATCCATCAATATTCCCCTTCTAAAAGCTTTGGAAAAGAATGCTCGGGTATCCCAAGTAGATAAAGTATTTTAGTGACCAAAAAGTACACGTTGAACCAAGATCTTTTGCAAGTGCTCCAACAATGTAGTGCTATTATGACCAAATGCCTTGCCCAAGAGCGAGAGGATCCTAATGCATTCACTTTTCTTTACACCATTGATGATGTGAAATTTGCAAGAGCATTGTGTGACTTAGGAGCAAGTATCAACCTAATGCCTCTTGTTGTGTTCAAAAATCTTGGCCTTGCTACTCGTACTATAACAAGAATGCACTTGCTCATTACAGATTGAACCATAAAGAAGCCAGAAGGGATACATTTTGATGTGCTTGTAAAGGTTGATAAATTCATTTTTCCCATGGACTTCATGATCCTTGACTATGAGGTTAACTTTAAGGTGCCTATTATATTAGAAACACTATTTCAGGCCACTAGAAGAGCCTTGGTGTATGTGGATTAGGGTCAACTTCGATTCAGGGTCAATGATGCAGAAGTACATGGTTCAAGGATAGCTTTTAGTCACTATTTGCCTAAAATGTCATACCAAAGCACCATGAGCCTATGTTATAAGCCATTAAGTCCTAAGGTGATCCAAATCCACTTTGTCATCAATCTGGAAAAACATCCAACTAAGTTGAAGAGTAAAGTTTGGACTATTGAAGACTTTTAATGGTAGATGATGACAAGGTCGAGCCGCGACGTTAAATAAGGCGCTTCTTGGGAGGCAACCCTAGTATCTTTTATGTTTTTGGATTGTTTTAAGTTTATGTCATTTATTTGAATTGAGTAGTTTAGTGCTTGTTTTGATGTGTGAGACACAGAATCAATTGTATTGTTCTGGACATTGGTATATTTTGAAGTTCGGTTTGCAGGCATAGGTCAAGAGCTGAAAAGTTGAAGAAAATTGCATGTGAAGCAGCCTCAATGAGCAGGCCTACAAGTCGTAGTTCACACTATGACTCATAATCATGCCTCATAAAGTGAAATGGTGTTTGATTGAAATTGGAACACATACTACAAGCCAACCTTACGATTCATAGGGTCCCCTACCAGTCGTAAGTGGGGTTCATAGTGCCAAGGTATGAACTCTAATTTTTTGAAGTGTTGAAGTCTACTACGATTTCATTACCTATGAGTTGTAGATAGCCTTATGACTTGTAATCAGAGTTTCATAGACCTGATCTGTAGAATTTTTAAAGTTGAACCGATTTGGTATATTAGGGTTCAAACCGTAGTTCACGTGCAGCTGCAGCACAGACTACCGAGGAGGAGACCGTTGCCCAAGACCTCGATGACTAGACGAATGTCAGTACTTGAGCACCATTATGTTTGATATTTTGACCATAAGCCTTACTTGCTCTTTATGGATACTTTGTTCTTTTTGTTAGACAATATCTTTCTTATGTTGGCTTTTTGATTTTTTTAATTGTTTTGTTTAGAATGTTGTTTTTAATTATGTTTGGATGTTTGGTTTTGAAATGTTGGTTTTTAGTACATACATGTTTTGGATCTTTGTTTTTAATTTTTGCCTTTACTTTAAGGACAAAGTATTCTCTTTTGGTGGGGTGTGGGAAGTTATAGATTAGGGTGAAGTCTGAGTAACGTCAAGCCCATAACTTCCCCCATTTTTGATCCTAAGATTTTCTAGTCGTTTTTCTTTTTCCTTGTGGATGTTTCTAATTTCTATTCAACTGGAATGTTTAGGTAATATAGATAATTTGTAGATATATAGTAGTCATTATCTTTCGGCATATATATATAGTCTTTAAATGCTTTTTGAATGTTGTAAATTCGGTACCCTCAAAAATTTTGAGATTGTTGGTTATTAGTGCAATCATGCACATGATTATCTGGCAATGTTTGATCTGATAGAGAGAAGGCTAGTTGATGCTTGAAGCATGACCTGTGAGTCTATACTTGATTGTGTTTGCGATGTCTTGTGTGTGTGATCATATTTTTCCATATTCATGTATTATTTATGGACTCAAAACTTGCCTTATTACTCTAAGATTAGATTGGAGATGTGGTTGATTAGGAAAGGATCTTAGGCTATTGTTCTTTTAGTGAAATCCACTTTTGCCTAAATTACCTACCAAATGTAATATTTGATCCCATGTTCTAATTGTTTGAGTTTTTCATGTACCTATTCTTTCTTGATACCTAGCTAGTCTAGCCTTGTTTTATGAAATACCTTGATCTTGGCCTTGGTCTATCCTTGAACATGTGAACCTCAATTGAGGCTAAAATCCTAAGTTGAGGGTGGCTACAAATATTGGCCATGATTTGGGGAATAGATATTATGTGCATCACCTCAGGCTAAAAGCCTAAGTTGAGGGTGGCTACAAATATTGGCCATGATTTGGGGAATAGATATTATGTGCATCACCTCAGGCTAAAAGCCTAAGTTGAGGGTGGCCTTTATTGTGGAAAAGTAATGAAAATGAGGTGGTTAGTTGGGAAAGAAATAAATAAATGAAGAAATCATGTGCGGGGTGAGAAAAAGAAAAGCAAAGTTGCCTGGGATTGAAGAGAATAACAAAAATGAGTTCAAAATAAGGCATAACTGAAAAAGGGAAAGAAAGCACCCGGGAAAAGCTTGAAAAAGGAGAATAAGGGTGGATTTAGTAAAAATGGTTGAGTTAGAGAGGTAAGCATTTTGATAAACATGGTTGAAGGATAGCTTTTAGTCACTATTTGCCTAAAAGAGAAAGAAAGCACCCGGGAAAAGCTTAAAAAGGGAGAATAAGGGCAGATTTAGTGAAAATGGTTGAGTTAGGGAGGTAACCGTTTTGATAAACATGGTTCAAGGATAGCTTTTAGTCACTATTTGCCTAAAATGTCATACCAAAGCACCATGAGCCTATGTTATAAGCCATTAAGTCCTAAGGTGATCCAAATCCACTTTGTCATCAATCTGGAAATTGAGTACAAAAGCAAGACTATGGTGTTAGTCATTTGGCATGAGTTTTATTTATAAGAATGAGAATGCTTGCACAGTCCCTAGATGTTAAATGCGTTATGAGTGATAAAGAGGGACTTTTTTTCTGTGAGAGCATTTGCACCGCATGATTGGCATACGACTTATTCAGTGATTGTGGATTGTTGATAGCCTTTTACTTGTCATAGTTGGATTGCCGAATACATCTTTGTGTTTTAGTTTGCTTAGTAGCTTTGCAATCAAGTTCTAAAAATGAAAGTTGGGTACCTGAATTAAAGGTAAATGATGTATATGTGATTGGAGTAACTACTATGTGTTTCTCATTATCTGCTTAGATTGAGTCGTTGCTTGTGGGCAAGCAACAATTATAAGTTGAAGGTGTTGATGTGCTGCCAAAATATAGCACATTTGGTTCCTAAAACAAGGGATTTTTCGAGTTCTTAATATGACTTTTTATGGTTTTTATGTGTTTTTTATTGCTATTGCAAAAAAGATAGGTTGGCACGATTTTAGGAGAAAATTGCAGATTTTGCTGAAGTGCAGGACATATGAGCCTTCGTACGAGTCGTAGCCTGAGCTACGAGTCATAGGGTGATCTGATGGAAATAAATAATGAGCAAAAATTAGAAATCTGCTAAGTGGAGGTCATCCCTACGAGGCCACTCTACTAGTCGTAGATCTCACTATGACTCGTGTAGGTGGGTTCGTAGCAAGAAACAGAGAGCTAAGAGTTTGAACCAAGAACTGAAGGCCTAAACTACGAGAGGAGAATACAATTCGTAGGCCAAGCAATAACTCATATCAGTGAGTTGTAATAGTCATATCCAAAATGCAAAGTGCCTACCACAAAACTCCGATTACGACTCGTAGGTCACCTACAAGTTGTACCTGTGCAACGTACATGCTGCCAGCTATCTTTTCTATTTAGTTTTTAGGGTTAAATTGTAAATATTATAAATACTTAATGTTAGTGTTTTAGAAAGAGAGCTAAGATATTGAATATTGTAGCGAACTCTTTGAATATTCTCTGTTGAATATTCTAAGGGTTTTTCTAGGGTTTAGTATAGATTCTCACTTTTAATTTTGTTTTATGGGGAACAGACCTACGCCAAGGGGTTCCCACCCCTTTGGACGGTCATGGATTGAGCCGCACACCTCTAAACCTTAACATAAATAAAATCATCAAGATATACAATGTAGGGGGACATAAACATTACCTCCAATGCTATGGTGGTACACAAACTGCCCAACCTACTAAGGTCGGCCACTTTTTCCCCAGAAACTAGAAGAATAACTTGGAATCAACTAAAGAGAGGACTCCTCTCTGAACAATAATTCTAAGAAAGCGGATATATAAGGGAGACTCTCTGCTTACAAAAATAAAGAGGAGAATAAAAGACAAAAGACTAACAATAAACAAGAGCACAAAAAGCACATCCCTAAGAGAACTCTTGAACCAGAACTAAGAAACAAGTTGCTTAAGGTGGTTTTTTAGTCCTCTTCAACTTCTTTCTTATGAAAGCCACCATGTTCAACTTGTCAAGATGGTAATAAGCTTTAGCATTTTGGGGAATGGTCTAGACATCAAAAATCACTTGTGGAATAATGATGGAGTGACTGAACTTTGCCATGGAATCAGCAACAAAATTTGCCTCCCTGAAAATGTGTTTGCATCTGAAATCTTGCAACTGAGCAATATAATTATGAATTCTATTGAGAAACTGAGTGATATGCCATGGTGGATTACCCTAATTTGTAATCCATCTATGCATCATTTCAGAATAAACTTCAAAAATAACCTTGTTGTACCCCAACTCACTGCACCAAGCAAGCTCAAACAAAGTTGCACCTATTTCTGTCTGGTTGTTAGATCCATCTCCTAGGGGCGTAGAGTAAGCAAATGGCATATCTCCATTTGAATACCCACTTTTAGGGATTGCAAAACACACATTGTACTCATTATCCATTAATTCGAGCTTGTGGTTTGCAACTTGAGGTGTTCTTGTTCTTCATTGTTTTACAATCATGGGAGGCATGTTTCTTGACGAACCCCTTGCATTGATAACCACCAGGATGGAGCAAGTGGTCAAAACCAATAGAGCACAGGGTCAAAGAAAGGGAGGTATAATGGAGACTTCTTGTGCAGTCAATACCAACAATGAGCAAGCAAAGGTCAACGAAGAGATCATGGAACAACTTGCTCAATTTCACACAAGTATGGACTTGGTGTTAAAGCAACATCAAGCATCTGTTCAAGTGGTAGTGCATCAAACTCCTAAGGCTCCTGTGCATGAAGATCCATTCTTTGATGAAGATGCTTGCTTTGTGAGTAACAAAGCGGAAGGTTTTCAAAATAACCCCCAAGGGTACAACTCAGACTATTGGAGGTAAGGTTCAGGGAATAAAGGTCAAAACTACAATCATAATGATGCTTATAGAGATAGTTGAGGTCGTTACTATGAGAGAGAGAGAGTATCAAATGTCGAGTGGGGCAGAAGATATGGTTATAGGAATGGTTCATATGTGCCACCCCATAACCATGATGTCATGCCAAGTACTTTGAGGCTTGAAGAGATGTTTCACAAGTTGTTGAAGAGAGCTGACCATCAAGATGAGACCTTGAAATAACTGAAATCAGACATTTCAAGTAAAAACCAAAAGACAAAGTCTCATTCTATGGCAATTAAGCAGCTAGAACAACAATTTGGGAAAGTTTCTTCGCAATTGAACCAACGACAAAAGAGCACCTTACCAAGCAATACAGTCCAAAATCTGAAGAATAACGGGAATTGCATAGTAGCCATAACTCGGAGTGGCAAAAGAACCATTGATCCCCCTATGCCATTAGTTGAGGATGAAGCTTATGAGAAGTGTATTGGTGGTGAAGTTTTGGTTAAGGGAGAAGGTTTGGAGAGTGTTGGGATGCAAAGAGAAAAAGTGAGAGAGCAAGAAAAAGTTAAGATGATTCTAAAACCTCCTCCTCCCTTCCCTTAAAGGCTTAAGAAAAAGGAGGAGGCTAGCAAATTCAAACACTTCTTCTTGATGTCGAAACAACTATCCATCAGTATTCCCCTTCTAGAAGCTTTGGAAAAAAATGCTCGGGTATACCAAGTAGATAAAGGATTTTAGTGACCAAAAAGTACACGTCGAACCAAGATCTTTTGCAAGAGCTCCAACATTGTAGTGCCATTATGACCAAATTCCTTGCCTAAGAGTGAGAGGATCTTAATGCATTCACTATTCTTTGCAACATTGGTGATGTGGAATTCGCAAGAGCATTGTGTGACTTAGGAGCAAGTATCAACCTAATGCCTCTTGTTGAGTTCAAAAATCTTGGCCTTGCTACTCGTACTCCAACATGAATGCACTTGCTCATTGCAAAGTGAACCATAAAGAAGCCAGAAGGGATACGAAAGAAAGCACCCCCAACATGAATGCACTTGCTCATTGCAAAGTGAACCATAAAGAAGCCAGAAGGGATACATTTTGATGTGCTTGTAAAGGTTGATAAATTCATTTTTCCCATGGACTTTATGATCCTTGACTATAAGGTTGACTTTAAGGTGCCTATTATATTAGGAACACTATTTCTGGCCACTAGAAGAGCCTTGGTGTATATGGATTAAGGTCAACTTTAGTTCAGGGTCAATGATGCAGAAGTGGTGTTTGACATCCGTCGATCAATTAAACATCTAACTAAGTTGAATAGTGAAGTTTGGACCATTGAAGACTTCTGATGGTGGATGATGACAAGGTCGAGCCGCGACGTTAAACAAGGCACTTCTTGGGAGGCAACCCTAGTATCTTTAATGTTTTTGGATTGTTTTAAGTTTATGCCATTCATTTGAATTGAGTAGTTTAGTGCTTGTTTTGATGTGTGAGACAATCAATCAATTGTATTGTTCTAGACATTGGTATATTTTGACGTTCGGTTTGCAGGCATAGGTCAAGAGCTGAAAAGTTGATGAAAATTACATGTGAAACAGCCTCTATGAGCTGCCTTACGAGTTGTAGTTCACACTATGACTCATAATCATTCCTCAAAAAGTAAAATAGTGTTTGATTGAAATTGGAACACATACTACAAGCCAACCTTACGATTCGTAGGGTCCCTTACCAGTCGTAAGTGGGGTTTGTAGTGCCAAGGTATGAATTTTGATTTTTCTAAGTGTTGAAGTCTGCTACGATATCAAGACCTATGAGTTGTAAGTAGCCTTATGACTCATAATCAGAGCTTCATAGACCCGATCTGTAGAATTTTTAAAGTTAAACCGATTTGGTATATTAGGGGTCAAATCGTAGTTCACATACAGCTGCAGCCCATACTACAGAGGAGGAAACCGTTGCCCAGGACCTCAATGACCTGACAAATGTCGGTACTTGAGCACCATTATGTTTGATATTTTGACCACGAGGGTGTTGATGTGCTGCCAAAATATAGCACATTTGGTTCCTAAAACAAGGGATTTTGCGAGTTCTTAATGCGACTTTTTATGGTTAGCCTTACTTGCTCTTTATGGATACTTTGTTCTTTTTGTTAGACAATATCTTTTTTATGTTGGTTTTTGGATTTTTTTAATTGTTTTGTTTGGAATGTTGTTTTTAATTATGTTTGGATGTTTAGTTTTGAAATGTTGGTTTTTAGTACATATATGTTTTGGATCTTTGTTTTTAATTTTTGCCTTTACTTTGAGGACAAAGTATTCTCTTTTGGTGGGGTGTGGGAAGTTATAGATTAGGGTGAAGTCTGAGTAACGTCAAGCCCATAACTTCCCCTATTTTTGATCCCAAGATTTTCTAGTCGTGTTTCTTTTTCCTTGTGGATGTTTCTAATTTCTATTCAACCGGAATGTTTAGGTAATATAGATAATTTGTAGATATATAGTTGTCATTATCTTTTGGCATATATATATATAGTTTTTAAATGCTTTTTGAATATTTGTAAATTTGGTACCCTCAAAATTTTTGAGATTTGTTGGTTATTTTTGCAATCATGCATATTATTATCTGGCAATGTTTGTTCTGATAGTGAGAATGCTAGTTGATGCTTGAAGCATGACCTGTGAGTCTATACTTGATTGTGTTTGCGATGTCTTGTGTGTGTGAGCTTATTTTTCCGTATTCATGTATTATTTATGGGTTCAGAACTTTCCTTATTACTCTAAGATTGGATTGGTGATGTGGTTGATTGGGAAATGATCTTAGGCTATTGTTCTTTTAGTGAAATCCACTTTTGCCTAAATTACCTACCAAATGTGATAGTTGATTCCTTGTTCTAATTGTTTGAGGTTTTCATGTACCTCTTCTTTCTTGATACCTAGCTAGTCTAGCCTTGTTTTATGAAATACCTTGATCTTGGCCTTGGTCTATCCTTGAACATATAAACCTTGATTGAGGCTAAGAGCCTAAGTAGAGGGTGGCTACAAATAGCGGCCCTGGTTTGGGGAACAGATATTGTGTGCTTCACCTCAGGCTAAAAGCCTAAGTTGAGTGTGGTCTTTATTGTGGTAAAGTAATGAAAATGAGTTGGTTAGTTGGGAAAGAAAGAAAGAAATGAAGAAATCATTTGCCGGGTGAGAAAAAGAAAATAAAAGTTGCCTTAGATTGAAGAGAATGCAAAAACGAGTTTAAAAATAAGGCACTGTTGAAAAAGAGAAAAAAAACACTGGGAAAAGATTGTAAAAGGGGAATAAGAGTGGATTTAGTGAAAATGTTTGAGTTAGGGAGGTAAGAGTGTTAATAAACATGGCTCAAGGATAACTTTTAGTCACTATTTGCCTAAAATACCATACCAAAGCCCAATGAGCCTATGTTACAAGCCATTAAGTCCTAAAGTGATCCAAATTCACTTTTTCATCAATTCGGAAATTGAGTATAGAAGATAGCCTATAGAGTTAGTCATTTTGCATGTATTTTATTTGTGAGAGTGAGAATGCTTGCACAGTCCCTTAATGTTAAATATTTTTTGAGTGAGAAAGAGGACTTTTTTTGTGAGGGCATTTGCACCGCATGATTGGCATATGACTAATTCAATGATTGTGAATTGTTGATACCCCTTTCCTTGTAATAGTTGGATTGCTGGGTACATCTTTGTGTTTTGGTTTGCTTAGTAGCTTGCAATCAAGTTCTGAAAATGAATGTTAGGTACCTAAATTAGAGTTAAATGATGTATATGCCATTAGAGTAACTACTATGTGTTTCTCATTATCTGCTTAGGTTGAGTAGTCACTTGAGGGAAAGCAACAAGTTTAAGTTGAGGGTGTTGATGTTCTACTAAAATACAGCACATTGGGCACCTAAAATAAGAGATTTTACGAGTTCTTAATGCAACTTTTTATGGTTTTTATGTGTTTTTATGTTGTTATTGCAGAAAAGATAGGTTGGCATGATAAAATTGATGATTTTGTTGAAGTGCAGGACATACGAGCCTTCTTACGAGTCGTAGCCCAAGCTACGAGTCTTCCTAAGAGTCGTAGCCCAAGCTACGAGCCTTCCTACGAGTCGTAACCCAAGCCACGAGTCTTAGGGTGATCTCTTAGCAAGAAATAGTGAGCAAAACTAGAAATCTGCTAAGTGGAGGTCAGCCCTACGAGGCTACTCTATGAGTCGTAGGTCTCACTATGACTCGTATAGGTGGGTTCATAGTAAGAAACAGAGAGCTAAGAGTTTGGACCAAGAATTGAAGGCCTAGACTACGAGTCGTAGCCCAAGCAATGATTTGTACCAGTGGGTCATAATAGTCAAGTCCAAAATGTAAAGTGCATATTACAAAACCTCAATTGCAACTCGTAGGTCACCCTACGAGTCGTACCTGTGTGATGTACCTGTTGCCAGCTGTCTTTGGTATTTAATTTTTAGGGTTAAATTATAAATAGTATAAATACTTAATGTTAGGGTTTTAGAGGGAGAGCTGAAACATTGAATATTTAGAGAACACTTTGAATATTCTCTCTTGAATATTCTAAGGGTTTTTCTAGGGTTTAGTATAGATTCTCACTTTTAAATTAAAGACCAACTTTTAGGGATTGTAAAAACACACATTGCATTCATTCTCCATTAATTCAAGCTTATGGTTTGCAACTTGTGGTTCTCTTGTTCTTCATTATTTTGGGTAAATTCTTAACTATGTCTTCTATTTGCATTGTTGTTGATTTTTCCTTAGCCATGAGTAGCTAAGCACCCACAACTTAGGGCTGTGGGAACCATGAGTAGTTGATTGGAATAACCTAGACTTTGTACATTTCTTTGATTGGGGTTTTGCATATATTGTTAATTGCTATTTATTTTGATTGATGTTTGGTAGTGGCCAACACCAACCCCGCCTACTATCACGATCACGACCAAGGTAGTCACGAATAGGAAAAGGGAAGTTGTCACGCCCCAAAGTCCCATTTAATCAGACTAGCACCCTTTGCCGATAAGGCTTGGGAGAACCAACCTATACCCATGTACTTTCTATACATTTTATAATGGGTTTCCACATTCAACATGCTTTCAAGGAAGCAGACAGTAATAACAAGCCAAAAGGAAACACATATGACTATGCCGTTGGAGGCACGTTGTCTAAAGTACAAGAAATGACCACACTATAATTTACATAGTCTACAAAACCTCTAGATAAGAAACAATATCTGATAAGGGTTAGGACAAGCCCCGCCTCATGACTAACTATACAATGCAAAAAGATAAGCTCTAGACGCACAAAGCTCCGAAGCAACCTGGAGCTTAGTAACAACAACTGGATATCATGTACTCCTACTGTGGAGAGCTACTAGCACCTATACCTTCAACATGAAATGCAGGTCCCCCGTAAGGGATGTCAGTACGAGATAATATACAGAATATATTAGTCAAGAAATACTATATATGAAATAAGAACTCAAATGAAATCATGCACTAATGTAAGGATAAGAGACCACCTTTAGTAACACTACAGAATCATGTACTTATTGTTCTTTTTATTACTTTACCTTTCTTTACTGTATAATCTGTTCATAACATGTAGTACAAATGACCAGCTAATCAGTAACAAATCTGTATCAAGATCGACCCATGCTAGGTTTTTTCTTTCTCCCTTGAGCTACCCCCTGTAATGGGATCGGCCCCTGCTAGGTGATTCTTCCACCCCAAGGCTACCACCCATCAATTTACTTACTTTACATTATCTTTCAATTACTTTTGAGATGGTTCTTTCGGTGGTCATAATATTTGAGCTCTAAGACTATAGATATAGCATGTGACATGTAAATGATCATAAAAGACAGTACCATAATGAAAGGAGTAGGTAACACAAGTAATATAATGCGTAGGAGATGAAACAACACATGAACTTTTTTTCGCAGAAAGAACTTGTTTATCTTGGTATTCAAATATGTATGTAGATTTGCAAATGACTATTTATGGGAGCATTGCGTCGGAGTTGGTAAGTACCTTTATGTGCCAAGGAGGGATCTATGTTTCATGCCAAATAATACGAAGTCAAGTAGCCTTACATACCTCGTTGTATGACCTTGCTATTACCTCGAGATAACCTTCCTTTCCTCCAAATATTTATCTACAATATAATAGGTAATAAGACTTGCATTATCAGCCAAATAGATATATCTTGGCAGCCCAATCTTATAAAAAAACACAGGGGCAGCAATCGTGTAATTATAAACCCGAGCGTATTCCTTCAACCTTTTCGCCTCTAATCATATTTCCTAATACACATTCTCATATACATATCATGTGCATCTTGTTTTAGTGTCATATCCATCTCACAACAGCCTAAAAGCACAAAATATACCAATTACACACAACATAGCAGTAGGCAACATCACATTACGTATTCTCGCTACATTTCGACGTCAATAATCCCAGACCTATTTCAACTTTAAACAAACTGTATCCAACATTTTTACAAAAAACCAATCTTACAATAGTGCAAAAATAGTCCCAAAGTAGGTGGAGGTGGTGAATCATCAATTCCCAATTACCAGCCTATAAGTTTCTTCAGAGAGCACAATTAAGATATCCTACAATAAGTTGCTTTTGTGGACTATAATAGTGGTAAAGCATCCTGGTTACATCACTACAAAACTAAATCTTATTGAAAACATAAGTTTTACTTCTTAATTCATCCAACCAATAAAAGAACAATAACAACATACCCAGTGAAATTCCACAAGTGGTGTTTGGGGAGGGTAGAATGTACGCATACCTTACCACTACCTCATAGAATTAGAGATACTGTTTCCTGGCCAACCAAGAAGAGAAAAGCCTCTTAATTAACAAGAAAAGTGTATAATAATCCTTAGGACACTTGCTGTCCAAAATTTCAGCATAAGTATAAGCAGCCTAGTTCTCCTGTTTTTCAAGAAAAATCATACTAAACACACAAGTATATTTACATACCTTTATCTTCAAGTTTGAGGGCCTCCTTAGGAACCCTAGAAGTATTTTGTTGTTGCTTGGTAAATTCAATAAAGAGTAGAGAGAAAACTTACGAAAAATTGATTTTCTTCAAAGTTTAGAATGTCTTTAAGATGCTAATTTTTAAGCCCTTTTAAAGGGACTCTTTGGCTGACTTTCTCTTAAGATTTTGACCACATATTAACACATATTAACAACTAGGTGATGCAGCAGCTTGGCCCTCTCACTTGGGCCTAAATGGGTCTCAAAGTTGAAGGGCCTTGGCTGCCTACTTTTCCTAATTTCTCTTCACTTATTTTGGGCCCAAATCGTCACCTGGGTTATGATGTACTTGGGCCCTTTTTATGATTCATATTTGGCTATAAATATTGTCCATCTATGATGCTAAAACATGAGCTAAAGTCATATGCTTAACCCAGACTTTATTCATTATCGTACTTGGATAGATTCAGCGTGGAGCCTCATCTCTATCTAGCTAGCAAATTTAAGCTAAGCAAGTAGGTGACTCACCTTCTACCTTCCTAGGTCTTACAAGTGCCTCACTTCTTTCACTTCATTTAAGATCATGATCTCCTCAATTGACTTAAAGCTTATATACACTGACTCGTCTTAAATGTTAGATGTACACATAATCCTCTAATATGAAACTTAAGCACTTTTAAAAATGATTACTAATTTGGCCAATCATATCATATTCCCTTTGCTTAGAACTAGTATATATAAGGTGTGAGGTATTACATCCTCTCTTTTTTAGGAAGATTTGTCCTTAAATGTTCACACAACTAGATAGCTTAACAAATTTTAAACCTTTGCTTGAATAAACTTTCGACAACATAATAAACATTCAAACATACGTACCTATTAATGCCCTAATTTTGAACATTGGACTTCCTCTTTAGCTTCAAATTAGTAAGGGTACTTATATCACATAGCTTCCTCAGCCTCTTATGTTATCTCTTCTGCTTGCTGGTTCCTTTATAGTACTTTTACTAAAGCTATTTCTTTATTCCTTAGCTTCTTAACTTGTCGATCTAGAATAGCAATAGATACCTCTTCATAGGTGAGATCTTCTGTAACCTGCATATCTTTAATAGGAGTGATACGGAATGGGTCATCTATGCATTATCAAAGCATTGAGACCTGAAAAACATGGTGAACCATTGAAAGCACTTCGAGTAGTCTAGGTCATATGCAACCTACCTGAATCTTTTAATAATTTTATATGGCCTTATGTAACATGTGCTCAATTTTCCCTTTTTACCAAATCTCATAACTCCTTTCATTTGGGACACCTTTAAGAGTACCCAATCCCCTACTGAGAATTCTAATCCTCTCCTTCTAGCACCCGCATATGATTTATGATGACTTTTGGTTGTTTCTAGCTGCTATTACATTATCATAACTTTTTCCATGGCTTGTTGTGCTAAATTTGGCTCAAGAAAGATAGTTTCGCCTACTTCAAACCATCCAATTGGCGACCTATATTTCCTTCCATACAAAGCTTCATAAGGTTTCATCTTGAAGTTCAGTAAGGGGCAAATGGTCTATCCAACTACCTTTAAAGTCTAATGCACAAGTGTGTAACATATCTTTAAGTGTTTAAATAGTGTGTTCTGCTTGAATGTCTATTTGAGGGTGGAAAGTTGTACTCAAATTCACTTGTGTCCCTAAACTCCTTTGGAACGACTTCAAAAACTTTGCAATGTATTGAGCTCCCAGAGATATAATGGAGATTGGGACCCCATGTAGCCTAACTGTCTCTTTGAGGTATAATTTTGCATACTCTTTAGCTGTATAATCACTTTTAACCCGTAAAATGTGTGTTGGCTTTGTGAGTCTATCACTTATTACCCACATGGAGTTAAACTTTCTGAAATGAGTAAGGCAACCCAGTAACAAAATCTATATTGATCATATCCCACTTCCATGTTGGAAGCTCTATACACTGCATATAACCTCTTAGCTTTTAGTGCTCTACCTTGACTTGTTGGCAATTTGGATATTGAGCCACAAATTCTACAAGGTCCTTTTTCATGGCTCCCCACCAAAACATTCTCTTTAGATCATGATACATTTTAGTTGATCCTTGATGAATACAATACCTTGAATGATAGGCTTCTTCTATTATCCTCCTTCATAGTCGATTAATATCAGACACACGTAATCTATCTTGGTAATGAAGTACTCCATTTTGTGCAAGTTTAAAGCCTTTTAACATACCCTGACTCACCTTTTCCTAAAGCCATCATAGAATCGGATCCTAAGGGCCTTGGCTGCCTACTTTTCCTAATTTCTCTTCACTTATTTTGGGCCCAAATCGTCACCTGGGTTATGATGTACTTGGGCCCTTTTTATGATTCATATTTGGCTATAAATATTGTGAAGACTCCACAACATTATGCACAATAATCCTTTCCTTTGGGATTCCAAGAAGGCGACCTCCTAAATTAGCTAGTTGAGATAGATCATTAGCCATTCCTTGATTTACCATAGTCTGATCACTAATACTCATGATTGTCGTACCACTTAGAGCATCGGCTACCACATTTGGTTTCCCCGGATGATATAATATATTAATGTCATAATCCTTTATTAACTCTAGCCATATTCGCTACCTTAAATGTAGGTCTTTCTACCTAAAGATGTACTACAGGCTCTTATGATCAGTATATAAGTCAACATGAACCCTATACAGATTGTGACGCCATATTTTCTTAGCAAACACAACTGCTGCTAGCTCAAGATCATGTGTTGGATAGTTTTTCTCATGCTGTCGTAGTTGTCTAGAGGCATAAGCAATTACCCTATCATGCTGTGTCAGTACATGCCCTAATCCAACTCCAGAAGTATCACAATACATCACATACCCCTTGGTGCCTTCTGGAAATACTAGCATAGGTGCAGAAGTTAGCTTATTCTTCAGCTCTTAGAAGCTCCTTTCACATGCATCATTCCTCTAAAACTTGGTTGATTTTTATGTAAACTTTGTTAGAGGTGCAGAAATAGAAGAAAAAATCTCAACAAACCTCCTATAATAACCTCCCAACCATAGGAAGCTTCGAACTTTGGTGAGTGTTATTGGCCTTGGCCAATCTTTCACAGCCTCTATCTTTTTGTGAATCAACCTTTATTCCTTTATCGGATACAATATAACCCAAGAATATCACTTATTTTAACCAAAATTCATATTTAGAAAACTTAGCATACAACTGTCAATCACAAAAAACTTATAATACCTGTCGTAAGTGATTTGCATGGTCCTCTTCGAATCTTGAATATACCAAGATGTCATCTATAAATTCTATCATGAACACATCCAAGAATGGCTTGAGTACCTTATTCATCAGATCCATAAAATTGCTGGTGCACTTGTTTGCCCAAATAACATAATAAGGAATTCAAAGTGACTATAAAGTGTTTTGAAAGCTTTTTTAGGTATATCTTTCTCATTCACCCTCACTTGGTGATAACCTTATCTCAAATTAATTTTTGATAAGCATTTGGCACCCTGTAGCTGATTAAATAAATCATCAATTCTATGGAGGGGGTATTTGTTCTTAATTGTCACCCTATTTAATTGTCGATAGTTGATACACATTCTCAAAGTACCATCCCTTTTACATACAAATAACACTAGTGCACCCCATGGGGATACACTAGGTCTTCTAAAACCCTTCTCCAGTAAGTCTTTTAACTGCTCCTTTAATTCACATAATTCTTCTGGAGGCATTCCATATAGAGGGACGAAAATAGTTTCGGTACCTAGAAGTAACTCTATACCAAAATATACTTCTCACTCTAGAGGTAAGCCTAGATGATCTTCAGGAAACATATCAACAAATTCATTCACCATTGGAACTGATTGAAGAGTTGGTGATTCTGCCTCTATATCCCTTACTCTAACTAAATGAAATATATATCCCTTAGATATCATCTTTCTTGCCTTAAAATAAGAAATAAACCTCCCCGTTGATGCCCAAACATTGCCTTCCCATTCAAGAGTTGCCTCATTTGGAAAGTGGAAGTACACTCTCTTAGTTCGGCAATCCACGGTGCCATAGCGAGACTCTAACCAATCCATACCCATTATAACATTGATTTCCACCATTTCTAGCTTAATAAGGTTAGCTAATATGTTAGGGTCACAAACAGTTACTACACAGTCGTAATAAACCCTTCTAGCAATAATAGATTCACTGTTTGGTGTAGACACTTCAAATGGTTTATTCAATAATTTGGATGTTCTCCTAAGCTTCCTAGCAACTAGTAGAGTGATGTATGATAGTGTAGAACTAGGGTCGATTAATGCATATACATTATGTGAAAAGATGGACAATGTACCTCTGATCACATTGGGTGAAGCTTCCAAATTTTGCCGACTCCCTAGAGCACAAGTATGATTCTGGACTCCGCTAGAGCTAGTTGCCCCTCTACCACCTCTACCACGAATTGTAGGTGCTTACTGACCCCTACTTAGTTGAGACACTAATAATGATATTGCAATAGCTGACCCAGTAGATTGTGCTATATCACCCATACATCTCCTCAGGCAATCTCCCATTATATGCCTGAGCGCACCACACCAATAACAAGCATCTTTCCCAACACGATATGTACCTGAATGATCTCTCCCACATTGTCTATAGGATTGCGTAGGAGTCATTTTCTAGGTTGCCGAATATCCCGTTATCCTTGCACCTTATCCCTCATCTCATTGACCAAACTGATTACTTCTAAACTCTTGAATTTGTGGTGGAGCACTGGCTGCAGAGTAGAAGGATGATGGCCTAGGTGGTCTATTGGAAAATCGAGGCCTAAGCTCACCTAGGGATGGCGTAAATCTCCCCGTAAATCTGGCCATTTTGCACTAGCCCCTCTCTAACTCTTATGTCCTTCTCCTTTTCCTCTGATCCTCTAGTTTCTGTGCAAAATCTTGCATTCTCGCTATATCATGTATTTATTCAAGGAGGAAATGGTACAATCTCTGACCAGATATGTATCCAATCTATCCATATATTGGTGAACTCTATCTGCCATAATAGCAACTGCATTAGGAGTATACCAAGCTAGGGAATTAAATTTGAGGCTATACTCTCTCACACTCATATTCCCTTGGTGAACATTAAAGAACTGATCTGCACGGGCCTCTCAGATTTCTAATGGCAAGTAATGGTCAAGAAATTCCTCTTTGAACTCCTTCCAGGTAGTTGGAGGTGTATCTATATCCTTGGATTGCTTCTACGCTTCATACCACAATATAGCCACACCCTTCAACCTATATGTCGCTAACTCAATAACTTCTGTACCACACACATGCATAACATCTAAAGTACATTGAATCTGTCAACAAAGTCTTAGGGATCTTCATTAGGATCTGACCCGATGAAGGATAGAGGGTCAATATTAAGGAAGTCAGGTATCCTTGTGCTTGCTGCCCCATTTGCACCATTTGCACCTATAGTTGGGCCATCCTATCACTGACCTTGGCCAGCAACTATACGAGTCAATAATTGGACTATATTTCTCAGATCCTGCATGGTAGCATTGATAGGTGGATCTAGTGGAACTTCACTACTTCCTGGTTCATCAGGAGCTAGTAGAGTTGGAGATCCCTGCGACAGTGACTCATCTTGAGCCTCATTTCATTGTGTCACCCAACTAGGTATACCAACTACCACTTCTACTTCCTTACCTTTGCCTTTGTTTTTCCTAGTTTCTAGCATACTTGCAGTATGAAACAATTTGGAGGTCAGAAACAATCCACTTATTACACTTGTCTCTATGACACGATCTAAAGAATGAAAAGAAAGTAACAACTCTTAAATGCCACGTAGCCTCCTGCTTATAAATATGGTGCAAAACATATTGATAAACAAGACTCTACATAGATATAGCTATGTAGACTCCCTAGGACGACCCACTCTGATACCACTTTTGTCACATCCCAAAGTCCCATTAAGGCAGACTGGTAACCCTTGCCGATAAGGCTTAGGAGAACCAACCAATACCCATGCACTTTTTATAAATTTTATAAGGGCTTTCAATATTCAACACGCTGTCAAGAAAGTAGATAGTAATAATAAGACAAAAGGAAACACATATGACTAGGCCATTGGAGTCATGTCGTCTAAAGTACAAGACATGACCATACTTTAATTTGTATAGTCTAGAAAGCCTCTAGATAAGGAACAATATCTGATAAGGATTGGGATAGGCCCCACCTCATGACTAACTATACAATGCAAAAATATAAGCTCTAGACACACAAAGCTCCGAAGAAACCTAGAGCTTGGAAACAGCAACTAGATATACTGTACTCCTACTAGGAAGAGCTACTAACACTTGTACCTATAGATGAAATGCAGGTCCCCCATAAGGGATGTCAGTACGATAATGTACTGAATATGTAAGGCAGGAAATACTATATATGAAATAAGAACTCAAATCAAATCATGCACTTGTGTAAGGATAAGAGACCACCTTTAGTAACACTATGGAATCATGTACTTTATGTTCATTTTATTACTTTACCTTTCTTTATTGTATAATATATGCACAACATATAATACAAATGACCAGCTGATCACTAGCAAATATGTATCAGGATCGGCCCATGCTAGGTTTTTCCTTTCACCCCTAAGCTACCCCCCATAATGGGATCGGCCCCTGCTAGGTGCTTCTGGTATAGAATAGAGGACTATGTGTACATCTAACGTTTAAGACGAGTGAGTATATATAAGTTTTAAGTCAATTAAGGAGATCACGATCTTAAATGAAGTGAAAGAACTGAGATACTTATAGGACTTAGGAAGCTAGCAGGTGAGTCACCTACTTGCTTAGCTTAAATTTGCTAGCTAAACGAAAATGAGGCTCAACTCGAATAAATTATGGGTTAAGGATATGACTTTAGCTCATGTTTTAGCATCGTAAATGGACAATATTTATAGCCTAGGATGAAAAATAAAAGGACCCAAGTAAATTACAACCCACTTGACGATTTGGGCCCAAAATAAGTGAAGAGAAATTAGGAAAAGTGGGCAGCCAAGGCCTCTCAACTTTGAGACCCATTTAGGCCATAGTGAGATGGCCAAGCTGCTGCATTACTACCTTATTAATATGTGTTAATATGTGGTCAAAATCTCAAGAGAAATTTGCCCAAAGAGTCCCTTTGAAAGACCTTAAAAATCAGCATCTTTAAGATATTCTAAACTTTTAAAAAGATCAGATTTCCTTATATTTTCTCTCTACTCTTTCTTGACTTCACCAAGCAGCCACAAGAGACTTCTAGGGTTCCTAATGAGGACCTCCGCCTTAAAGATAAAGGTAAGTAAAGATACATATGTGTTTAGTATGGTTTTTCATAAAAAAAACTAGAGAACTAGGTTGTTTATACTTATGCTGAAAGTTTGGACAACAAGTCTCCTAAGGATTGTTGTACACTTTTCTTGTTAATTAAGAGGCTTTTCTCTTCTTGGTTGGCTAAATTAAGAAAAAAGACTTATGTTTTTAACAAGGTTTAGTTTGGCAGTGATGTAACCAGGCTGCTTCACCACTATTACAGTCCGCAAAAGCGACTTATTATAGGATGTCTTCTCTAAAGAAGTTTGTGGGCTGGTAATCGAGAATTGTTCTTTCACGACCTCCATACTTTGGGACTATTTTTGGATTATTGTAAGACAGGTTTTGTGTGAAAATGTTAGATACATTTTGGTTAAAGTTGGAAGAGGTCTGGGATTGTTGATGTCAAAATGTAGCGAGAATACGTAATTTGATGCTGCCTACTAGTATGTTGTGTGTAATTATTATGTATTGTGCTTTGTGAGTTGTTGTGTGGAAACCCTCATGGGAGGATGCCATTTTTGTATATTTTAGGTCTACATAACACTTTCTAACATGTGCAGAATTTAACACGTTTCATATTAATCATAACTGATTAATGAATTCAAATAGTTAAAGGTATAGGATCTTGTTCTAAAGGTCATCAAGTCGAGTTCTAGTTTATGTTTAAAGTGTAAGTATCTTGCACAATAATTTCAATCACTATTTTATGCGATCTTTATACATTGTTCATATTATTATAGTACCCACTGAAAACTCCATTTTACATAGTCACCTTAAATAACAGTTAATGTAACAATAAAAATATGCTCGCCGGCTCCAATTTAACTAGACAAGCTAAACCTTATGTTATAACCTATGGTTTCGTAATTTATGCATGCTTTTCCAGTTTACACATACATATGCAACAAGAAAATCATGTACTTGTCCCAACCTACTACGATATATATATATATCCAGATGCAAATGTGATCTCGTGCAAAGTTCCCAAAAATTATCTTTCATGGTTATCCTCAAGCATCAACTCAGTATGCTCCTAAGATAGAAATAACTATGGCTAAGCATGAAGCTTATGGTGTAAAAGCTAAACATAAAAGCCTTTATTTTTTTAATTTATCATTGCTAAGTCAAGGGCAACACAATTGGAATACAGTAAATAAACCAGTAAATAACTGTATCAATAATATCAAGTGAGATATTTAAATATCTAAGTGTCAAGAGTTCTTGGAACAATTTTTACAAGACATTTTAATGCCAACTTTCACCCAATATGTATGTCATACCGTTAGACCAAACATAATCTAGTATCAAGAAGGACCGCAACCCTATATCAAGAAGGACCGAAGGCTTGTATTAAAAAAGGTGGAGACCTAATTTTCAAGAGAATGAAGAACCATATTAAGAGTGGTTTCCTAGTTCGTGCATAAAATGGACTACTTCCATCCTTGAGCAGAATGAAAAATTCACAATTAAAATGACAATTGATCGAAACAAGAGGCATGCTAATTATGACAAAGTCACATCCACAAGAAGGACAAAGTCCACAATGATGTCAAGTGATCAGACAATTAAGACAAATGGGTGAATTAAACAAGTTCCTTGCGAGCCCCAAAATATATCAACACAACCAAATAAAATAACAAGTACATAGCTAAGTTACCAAGATAATATTGAAATGTACCAGTAGGTGAGAAAGGTACAAGAACAAGTTTTTACACAAACCTGAAATTTTTAGCATGCAACCGACCCTATCAATTTCAAGTTGTGGATCATTACGACATTCATTTTTTTCTCAATCAACTTCCTTAAGATTGTACAAGAGTGTGAGTACCTTAATGCTCATTCACATGCTCACTTAACATTCAACACTTTTAATAGGTAGCAACTAATAAGAGAAATACCGAAACTGAGCCCTATTTTTACAAATTAGGCTCTTCTCGGTAGTTTCACTGCCTTGCAATACAACTCAATTTCGGATTGATAAATGGACAAACTGGTCTTTCCAGTCTATATGAAAACTGTAGGTATATGAATATAGGTTGAAAAATGTCAAAAATCACTTCAAAGAACCCTTGTACAAGTATTTATAATCGAAACTCTAACAACATACCCCTAGAAATTTCTATGTCAAACCCTGGACAGAACTTGTCCTAACTTACGTCCACTATTTTGAATCCATAACTACCAAATTAGGTTCCAACATAAACAT
>DF357380.1:11521-42968 GCA_000787875.1 Solanum virginianum | reverse complement strand
AATTAGGTTCCAACATAAACAGAAGAGTTGTAGATACATTTCTTAGAGTTGCAAAGAACCAAGAATCATAACAAATGTAGCTCACACATCAAGATCTGATTAAAATTCTAACAACCGCACATATACGACTTCCCCGACAGAAAATTGGCCAGAACTTTCATAATGTTCCATGCCTTTTTTTGATACCATACAATCAGATTTATATTTTTGCATAAAAGAAAATTGTAGGTATGTGAATTAGATTTCCAAAACATATTTATATACTAAAAATATAGCTATATACAATGAGATATTCGACAGTTACTACACACTATATAATTTAAAGACAGATTTCGAACCTCTTACCAAACGATAGGAAATTTCTCAATGTTTCTCCAAGGGGCTCATTTTTCATGTGTGTTCTTGAAAAATAAGAATAGGAGAGAGTTTATAAGGTGTCATAAGGTCCATAAAATAGTCTTACATTTGGGGAAAACATATTTTATGTCAAAAGAGTCTTAAGAGAAAAAGGTCCAATAAGGTGGCTGCACAAGTCCTCTTTTTCCATTCCTTATCTATTTTGTCCATATATATACTCACTATTAAGACTTTTTAACATATATAACTATGTAAAAAAATAATAATTTGCACTAAGACAACCCCTCCCTCATTTCTTCCGACTATTCAAGAAAATTAATTTCTCTAATGACACAAACTTAAGTTAAAAAATTGTGAAGTAGGGGTTGGTTTTATTGTGAGATGGATATGACAGTAAAACAAGTTGCACATGATATGTATATGAGAATGTGTATTAGGAAATATGATTAGAGGCAAAAAGGTCGAAAGAATACACTCGGGTTTGTCGTTACACGCTTGTTGCTCATTTGTTGTATTTTTATGAGATTAGGCTGCCAAGATGTATCTGTTGGCTGATGATGCTAGTTTTATGACCTACTGTATTATAGATAAATATTTGGAGGAATGGTAGGTTCTCTAGACATAATAGTGAGGTCATACAGCGAGGTATGTAAGGCTACTTTATTTTGTATTATTTGGCATGAAACATTGATCCCTCCTTGGCACATAAAGGCACTTACCAACTCGGAGGCAACTACTAACCATATCTCCACTCTTTCACAAGTACATATGCTCCTATATATAGTCATTTACAAATCTGCATACATACTTGAATACCAAGATACACGAGTTTTTTCTGCTAACAAAGTTCATGTGTTATTTCATCTCCTATGCATTTCATTACTTGTGTTACCTACTCCTTTCAGTATGGTATTGTCTTTTATAATTATTTACATGTCACATGCTATATCTAGAGTCCTAGAACTCGAATATTATGACCACCAAAACAACTATCTCAAAAGTAATTGAAACATAAGGTAAAGTGAGTTTATTGATGGGTGGTAGCCCTAGGGGGTGGAAGAATCGCCTAGCAGGTGTCAATCCCATTATAGGGGATAGGTTAAGGGTGAAAGGAAAATCCTAGCATGTGCCGCTCCTAATACAGATTTGACACTAATTAGCTAATCATTTGTATTACATGTTGTGCACAGACAATACAGTAAAGAAAGGTAAAGTACTAAAAAGAACATAAAGTACATGATTCCACAGTGTTACTCACAGTAGTCTCTTATCCTTACACTAGTGCATGATCTTATTTTTAGTTCTTCTTTCATATACAATAGTTCCTTCCTTACATATTTAGTGCATTATCTCATCCTAACGACCCTTACGAAGGACCCTACAGGTTGCTTTGGAGCTTTGTATGTCTAGAGTTTATATTTTTGCATTGAATAGTTAGTTATGAGATGAGGCCTATCCCGACCCTTATCAGATATTATTCTTTATCTAGAGGCTTTGTAGACTATGTTAATTAAAGTGTGGTCATGTCTTGTACTTTAGACAATGTGGCTCTAACAACCTAGTCATATGCATTTCCTTTTGGCTTGTTATTACTGTCTACTTTCTTAAAAGTGTGTTAAATGTGGAAACCCCTTATAAAATGTATAGAAAGTGCATGGGTATAGGTTGGTTCTCCCAAGCCTTATCGGTAATGGGTGCCAGTCCATCTGAATGGGACTTTGGGGCATGACAGAAGTAAATGACAGGATTCTATTGATGTGTTCTCCTCTAATCAACCAACCATGACCAAGGGGTTGTTGATTGAGATAATATGTAATGGTTAGTTGGCACACCATGGTTGCCAACCACGCGCCATGGTGAAATTCGACCTTCACCTTCATAAGAGGGCTGGAAGAACCTAAGTTACTATCCTGCATGCGAATTCCCAAATAGTGTTATGTTGTCTAGGGTAATCAAGTCAATGAATCATGGGAACACAATTCCCACGTTGTCCTTAAATTTGAGTATCTTCCTGTATAATTAATATAGTATTCATTTTTATTTTTCTTTTTGTTCTTAAATCATACCCCCCTCCCATCTAGAGATTTTAGTAATTGATGCTTGAAATTATCAGTAGTGGATCTTGATAGTCAAGCCATGTATTCCTTGTGGATTCTAGCCTAACCTCAATTTAGGTTAATTGCTAACAGCGACTGCTTTTTTATGGCAGTGTGAACATCATCACTTACATGAGAGTTTTACTAGATGTTGGTGGGTTGATTTACATTGAGTTTCCTCATATTGTTTCACTCTTGAATTGCATGGTTTTGAACTAGCATTATACACCCATCAAGCGTTTGATAAAATCTCCTAAGAAGGATTCTCAAGTTATTGGTGATCTATTAGATGGTTTACAAGTCAAGTGACTTTATGATGATTAAGGTCTTGTATGTATGCATTAGATTCATGAAATGTATCTATGGTGTTGTAACTAGACCATATCTTGTTGAGGGATGACATTCCCAATCACCTTGTTGAGGGGGTGACATTCCTCAATCACCTTGTTTGGGGGTGACATGCCCAATCACCATGTTGAGTGGTGGATACCTCGATCACCATGTTGGGGGGTGACATGCCCAATCTGAAACAACCCCAAGAAATGCCCAAAAGCGTGCCTCAAATTTCTAAGAATTTTAAATTCTATATATCTCAAAATTCATTTGTTATTTAAAAAATCCAACTTCATATTCTTGTTTAGGGGGTCAAAATTAGGTGAAAAAGGGTCTAACCCCAATTTAAGAGCGAAAGATTAGCAATTATGAATTTTGAAAAAGCAAATTCCAGAGAGTTGTGCGCACTGCTTTCACGACACGCACTAGTATATTTTTGGTGACTATTTTTTTTACTTCAAATTATGAAATTCAAAAGTGCAATTTCCAGTGGGATTTTCGATCCTTCGAGAAAATGATTCATGGAAAATTTTCTTTTCCAAGTTAAATTTTTACACCCCTGTTCATTTTGGGGACAGTGTTTTTTAGTTTGATCCAAGACTTCTAAATCTTGGGCCTAAGTGTTCACAAACGTGCTTTTACCTAAACTTAGCCAAATTTCACCCTCGTATCATCCTAAATATTTTCCAATACTCACTCAAACACTTAGTCATATTTTTACTCTCCGAAATCAAGTCCAAACCCTCATCCTAAGCTAAGCTTCTCCTTCAAGGTTCTTCTTCAAGCTTCAAGTCTCCATCTCTAATCTTCACCAAGTTCATCTTGAAGCTAAGGTATGTGGGTTTCTTGCATGGGTTCCTTTCACCCATGACACCCAAGCCTCCTTTTACTCAAATTACATGATTTAAAGTTGATTTACAAATAGGTCTTGATTATTATGAAATTCACTGAACTATATTAAAGCTATGTGAATTTATGACTGTTTTGCTCTATTTTAAGCCATACATCTTGGATCTATTGTAAAATTTGATAAGGGATTTTGATGTATATTGCTTGAGGGTATTGCAAGGTATTGATTGATGGTTTTCTGATGGATTTTCTTGTATGACTTCATCTCCATATTTCATGGTTTTATACTAGCATTACACACCCTCTAAGTGTTTGATAAAATGTCTGGATGTGGTTTCTTGAGGAGTTGAAGGTCCAAAGCATGAAATGTGATATGAATAACTATATGCTGATGAAATGGGCTTATGTACATGATAAATTCTATCTAAAGTGTTGCATTAGACCATGTCCAATTCAGGGGGACTAAGAATCCGAATAACCTAGATGGGGGTTTGTACTCATCAACCTAGGGAAGAGTTTGTACTTCTCTACCTGGTGATGGGGTGGCATCATCAGTAACCTATATGGGGGTTTGTACTCACCAACCTAGGGAAGAGTTTATACTTCTCCACCTAGTGATGGGGTGGCATCATCAGTAACCTAGATGGGGGTTTGTACTCACCAACCTAGGGAAGGGTTTATATTTCTCTACTATAGTGATGGGGCGGCACTATCACCCATATAAATAGCGATTTGTACTTACCCAGCTAAGTAATGGGGCGGTATCATCGGTAACCTACCAAAGGGTTGTACATTTGGAAATCTAGCTTGGTCTCTTCTACATATATGATATTTTATATGATTTTGAGTTGCTTAAGTATGTTTTACTTATGTATTGATTATATATGTCATATTGTTATATTATGCCTGTTGCCTATTGTTATGCATTTTGATTATGATTCTTATTTCTTGTTTGCATTGCATCCTACATACTTAGTACATTCAAATGTAGTAATGCATACTCTTTGCCTACATGATGTCACCATGTAGGAACTGGTGCCCAAATTGATTATCCACCTACTCCACGTGTCTAGTTCGGTACTATGGCTAGTTGGTGAGTCCTCTACTTTGGGGACCTTAGTCTATGTTTCCCCTATTAGGTATTGAGACATTCTTCTATATTATCTATTTTGACTATGAGGGTGGGCCCTATTACTTTGTCTTGGCCCCCACTTTTATCTATTTATTAGAGGTGTTTGTTGATTATGTTATGTATCTATGTTATGCGCTTGACTCTTATCTCTTGGCTATGATGATATGAAAGTGTTTTTGCCATCTGGTTCACCGGTACTACAAAAAAGTCTCATGTTTAGTTACTGTTATAGATGGTTTGATTATCTTGGACCATGATGACCCGAGTCGTGCTTCTGGTTTCCATTCTAATCATCATATTGATGATAAATCTCCTCGTTCTCTGCCATAAGGACTTGGAGTCCATATCATGTTGAAAATAAGGTAAGGCTATGATTCTTTCTCAAAAAATAGATCGAATACCATCGAGTTATTGGCTCCTCTAACCCGGCAGCATTCATGAGTCGCTAGTTCAACTGTCCCTCGGAGACAGGGTCGAGAAGTACCATGCATGGTTGCCCCCCGTCCTTTCTTTCTATCAGTCTCACCCCTTAGCCCCGATTACCCTATTCTTTTATCTCTTGATGCTTGATCTATTGTTTCCATGACCAAGGATGTGTAATGATGCTCTAAGAGGCTTGCTTGGGGTCCCTTCGGGTTCCCTTTATGTCATGTCATGTCTAGGTCCTAGACTTGGATCATGAAAACCTTGGTATCCAAGCACTAGGTCGATAGATCCTAGGAGTCCAACACATTATGTCAATTAGAGTCCTATTCATAGTTGTGAAGGACACCATGACTAAGAAGGAGGCTATGAGGCATTTTAGGAAATATTTCCCTTCTTCATGTTCTAAGTTGTGCTATAGAGTTGTGGTAAGTTTTTCCCCCTAATGATTGTTCTTTGTTATGTTAGATTATGCCAAACACTCGAGGAAAAAGGGCGCTCAAACTCCTGAGGAGCAACCTAACAATGGTGAGCTCTAGGGAGCTCTCACTGTGCTTGCCCAAGTTGTAGCTAACTAAGTCAATCAAGAGGCCCAAGCCCCTCATGCTCGTACCTTGGGAGCTAGGGTAAGAGACTTCTTGAAAATGAATCCTCTAGTGTTCTATGGGTCAAAGGTGGATGAAAATCCACAAAAGTTCATTGATGAGGTCTATATGATCTATAATATCATGTTTCTTGCGACAAATGAAAAGGCGGAGTTGGCGGTATACCAATTCAAAGGGGTAGCTCAAATATGGTATGATTAATCGAAGGGTGAGAAGGGGGTTGGTAATGTGGTGTTTTGGGAGGAGTTCAAATTGGCTTTCCTTAATTGGTTTTTCCCTCTTTAGCTAAGGGAAGGTAAGTTGGTAGAGTTTATGAAATTGAAACAAAGTGCTATGCATGTGAAGGAGTATGCCCTCAAGTTTAATCAACTCTCAAAGTACTCTCGTTATTTGGTGGCCGATCCTAGATCTAGGATAAACAAGTTTGTTATGGGGGTCTCCAACTTGGTAAGTGAAGAATATCGGTCTGGCATGCTAATTAGTGATGTGGACTTATCTCGGTTGATGATCTATGTTAAGCAAATGGAGGAGGAGAAATTTAGGAAGAGAAGGGGGCATGAGGCCAAGAGGGCCTGTCTTGGGGGTAAGTTCTAATGGGGTGGCCGGTTCCATCAAGGCCAAGGGTCTCACCATGCTACTAATAGGGGGTTTGCCAATGACCTCCCTAGGCCTAGAGGTGTTAGTGCTGTAGCTCCTATTGATGTATGTCCTACATATGGGAAGGGTCATAAAGGCCCATTTTTGAAAGATTCTAATGCATGCTTTGGTTATGGGGAGCTTGCGCACTAGAAGGTAGATTGTCAAATAAATCGTGGCAAAGTCCCAGGTGCTAATGCGGTCCTATGGGGGAAAGGTGGTCCTCAAAGTGGTGCCCCAAGGCACAATCGATTTATACTCTATATGGGAGGCAAGGGGTTTATGCTGCCGAATTTTCGGTAGAATTTTTGGAAGAGTTTTAGTAGTGAAAAGTACCGAAAAGACTCTATATGGGAGGCAAGGGGTTGGTGTGGTCCCCAATGTTGTTATCGGTATGTTGAAAATTTTAACTTTGATGTGTATGCTTTGATTGATTTGGGTACCAGTCTTTCCTTTGTTTCCCTTTTTGTTGCTAAGAATTCCATGTTTTTCCTGAATTATAGCATGAGTCATATGAAGTATCTACTCCTATTGGGCCACTACTATTGCTAGGAATGTTTATAGGAGTTATCCTATTTGCATTTTGCATAAGTTATTGCCTTGTGATCTTGTTGAATTACACATAGTTAATTTTGATGTCATTCTTGAGATGGATTGGTTGAATGCCTACTCTGCTTCTATTGATTGTAGAACCCATAGGGTCAAGTTTCAATTTCCTAATGAACCCATTCTTGAATGGGAAAGTCAAGATGTGATAGCCAAGGGTAGATTCATTTCATGCATTAAAGCCCGTAACTTGATCTATAAGGGGTGTCTTTACAATCTTGTGAGGGTTATGGATGTAGAGTCTAAAGTCCTTTCTATAGAGTTGGTTCCAGTTGTAAATGAGTTTCTTGATGTCTTCCCAAATGACGTTCTCAGTGTCCCTCCCAAAAGGGAGATAGATTTTGGCATAAATCTCCTTCCTGATACTCAACCTATCTCCATTCCCACTTACCATGTGGCCCCGACGGAGTTGAAGGAGTTTAAAAAGCAATTGAAAGATTTGTTAGAGGAAGGAATTTATTAGACCTAGTCACTCATCTTGGGGTGCCCCGGTGTTGTTTATGGAAAAGAAGGATGGATCACTTAGAATATGTATTGACTACCAATAATTCAATAAGGTCACTATAAAGAATAGATATCCTCTCCCAAGAATTGATGACGTGTTTAACCAATTAGAAGGGGCTAGCTTCTTCTCTAAGATTGATCTTCGGTCTGGGTATCATCAAGTGAGGGTGAGGGAGTGTGATAATCCCAAGACGACTTTTCGGACTAGATATTCGATAGATCCTAGGAGTCCAACACATTATGTCAATTAGAGTCCTATTCATAGTTGTGAAGGACACCATGACATCCCAAGACGACTTTTCGGACTAGATATGGGCATTATGAGTTTGTACTGATGTCATTTGGGTTGACTAATGCACCAATCATCTTCATAGGCCTAATGAATAAGGTCTTAAAACCTTACCTTGATTCCTTTGTTATGGTCTACATTAATGATATTTTGATCTATTTACATAGTAGGGAGGAGCATATGGGTTATTTGAGGTTTGTGTTGCAAAGATTGAGGGAGTAGAAATTGTATGCCAAATATGATAAGTGTGAATTTTGGTTGAAGGAGGTTGCATTCGTGGGCCATGTGGTGTCGGGGGACTGTATAAAAGTGGATCCTTGAAAACTGATGTGATTAGGAATTGACCTAGACCATTGACCCCATTTGATATTAGGAAGTTCATGGGCCTTGCGGGTTACTGTAGAAGATTTGTGAACGGGTTATCCTCCATTGTTTCCCCTATGACCAAATTGATTCAAAAGAAGGTTAAGTTTGTGTGGACCGATTAATCTGAGAGAAGCTTCCAAACATTGAAGGATAGGCTTGTGACTGCTCCAATTTTATCATTATCCGATGGGCTTCATGGTTTTGTTGTGTATTGTGATGCATCTAGAGGTGGTTTGGGTTCTGTACTAATGCAAAATGGTAAGGTCATAGCCTAATGCTTCTAGGCAACTCAAAGTACATGAGAGGAATTACCCTACCCATGATGTTGAATTGGCCATCGTGGTGTTTGCATTAAAGATTTTGCATCATTATTTATATGGGGTGCATGTTGATGTCTTCACTGATCATAAGAGCCTCCACTATATCTTCACTCAAAAAGATCTCAACTTGAGACAAAGAAGGTGGCTAAAACTTCTCAAAGATTATGACATGAGTATGCATTATCATGTTGGCAAGGCAAATATGGTGGTGGATGCTTTGAGTTGGGTGTCTATGGGTATCCTAGCTCATATTGATTGTGGTGACAAGGAAATGGCTAATGAGGTGCATAGATTGGTTAGATTGGGGGTTAGGTTGGAAAAGGTTGGTGATGATGGTGTTGTGGTTATTGATGGGTCTAAGTCTTCTTTGGTTGATGAGGTGATAGCAAAACAAGATCTTGACTCCTCCTTACTTGAATTGAAGGCCTTGATGAATGAGGGCAAAGTAGAGGTTTTCTCCTAAGCTGGAGATGGGGCCCTTAGGTACCAAGGTAGGTTGTGTGTGCCTTGTGTTGATAGTTTGAGGGAGAAGATCCTTGATGAGGCCCACAATTCTTCTTATTCTATCAACCCCTGTTCCACCAAAATGTATAGACACTTGAGAGATGTGTATTGGTGGGGAGGCATGAAGAGGGACATTGCCAAATTCATTTTTGATTTTATTGTTGTCAACAAGTTAAAACCGAACATTAAAGGTCGAGTGGCCTAACCCAAGACTTAGAAAATCTCATTTGAAAGTGGGAGGAGATTAATATGGATTTTGTAATTAGATTGCCCAAGTCTAGAAAAGGTTTTAATTGCATTTGTGTGCTGGTTGATAATACAATGAAATCGACTCACTTTCTACTTGTTAAGACCACATATGGGGTTGAAGAGTATCCAAAGTTGTACATCCATGAGATAGTGAGGTTGCATGGGGTTCCTTTGTCCATCATATGGAATTGTGGTGCACAATTCACTTCACTCTTTTAGAGGACTTTTCAAAGGGGTCTTGGTACAAAAGTTCACCTTAGCACGACCTTCCACCCTCAAACGGATGGCCAAGATAAAAGGAAAATTCAAACCCTTGAAGATATGTTAATAGCTTATGTATTAGAGTTGAGGGGTAGTTTGGATGACCATCTTCCTTTGATTGAGTTTACCTACAACAATAGCTATCACTCTAGTATCAGTATGGCTCCTTTTGAGGCTCTTTATGGGAGATGTTGCTAGTTTGTTAGTTTGAAGTTGGAGAGGTGGCTTTATTGGGACCAGATCTAGTTATGGAGGCTCTTAAGAAGGTAAGGATGATTATGGAAAGATTAATAACAACCCAAAGTTGTCAAAAATCTTATGCCGATGTGAAAAGAAGAGACTTTAAATTCAATGTTGGTGATTGGGTTAATTTGAAAGTTTCTCCAATGACAGTTGTGGTCCATTTTGGTAAAAAGGGGAAGTTCAGTCTAATATATGTTGGTCCTTATGATGTCCTGAAGAGGGTTGGTAAGGTAGATTATGAGTTGAAGTTTCCTAGTGAAATGAATTTGGCTAACCCGATTTTCCATGTCTCTATGTTAAGGAAATGTGTTGGTGATCCTAATGCTATTGTGCCTCTTGATGTTATAGGAGTTGTTGAGGATAACTTGACTTCTGACGAGGTTCTAGTTCGGATCCAACTTATAAGGAGGTTCCAGTTCAGATCCTACATAGGCAAGTGAGGAGATTAAGGAACAAGGAGGTGGCATCCGTTAAAGCTCTTTGAGGAACTAACAAATTGAAAGTGCTACTTGGGAGGTCGAAGTGGACATGGAAAAGCGGTATCCTTATCTTTTCCACTCCACTCAAGCCTAAGGTACTAATCCAAAGTACCTTATATGATTTCAAGTCTTATGTTTTAGCCCCTATTTCATTCATATGCATTCATGTTTAGGTTGGCAAGTTATGGTGATTTTACACGTATGTTGAGATTTTGAAAATGGTATTTTAAATGTAATGGTGCATTCTTGTTGGGGCTGATTTGTTTATGATCATTCTTGTCTTGTACATCTTTTTACATTCGGGGACGAATGTTCCTAAGGGGGAGATATTGAAATGACCCCAAAAAGTGCTTGAAAACGTGCCTCGAAATGCCCAAAATTTTAAATTCTATATATCTCAAAATGCATTTGTTATTTCGAAAATCTGACTTGATATTCTTGTTCAGTGGGTCAAAATTAGGTGAAAAAGGGTCTAACCCTGATTTAAGAGCGAAAGATTAGCAATTATGAAATTCTAAAGTGCGATTTCCAGTGGGGTTTTCGCGTTGCCTCCGTGATGCACCCTTGTTCATTTTTGGGACTATTTTTTTTAGTTTGGTCTGAGACTTCTAAGTCTTGGGCCTAAGTGTTCCCAAATGTCTTTTTACCTATACTTAGTCAAATTTCACCCTCATATCATCCTTAAGATTTCCTAATACACATTCAAACACTTAGTAATATATTTTCACTCCTCAAACTCAAGTCCCAAACCCTCATCCCAAGCTAAGGTTCTCCTTCATGGTTCTTCTTCAACCTTCAAGTCTCCATCTCCAATCTTTACCAAGTCCATCTCTAAGCTAAGGTATGTGAGTTTCTTTCATGGTTTCCTTTCACCCATGATACCCAAGTCTCCTTATACTCAAATTGCATGATTTAAAGTTGATTTACAAATGGGTCTTGATTATTATGAAATTCACTGCACTATGTTAAAGCTATGTAATGTTGTAACTAATTTGCTATGTTTTGAGCCATAAATCTTGGACCTATTGTAAGATTTGATGAGGAGTTTTGATGTATATTGGTTGAGGGTGTTGCAAGGTGTTGATTGATAGTTTTCCAATGGATTTTCCTCCATGATTTTATCTATGTATTTCATGGTTTAATACTGCCATTACACACCCTCTAAGTATTTGATAAAACGTCCGGATGTGGTTGCTTGAGGAGTTGAAGGTCCAAAGCATGAGATATGATATGAATGGCTATATGATGATGAAATGAGCTTATATACATGATAAATTCTATTTAAGTTGTTGCATTAGACCATGCCCAATTCGGGGGGACTAAGAACCCAGATAACCTAGATGGGGGTTTGTACTCATCAACCTAGGGAAGGGTTTGTACCTCTCCACCTGGTGATGGGGTGGCATCATCACTAACCTAGATAGGGGTTTGAACTCATCGACCTAGGGAAGGGTTGGTACTTCTCCATAATGGTGATGGGGCGGCATTATCTCCAACTTAGATGGGGATTTATACTCATCCAGCTAAGTGATGGGGTGACATATCACTAACCTACCAAAAGGTTATACATTTTGAAATCTAGCTTGGTCTCTTCTACAAATATGATATCCTATATGAGTATGAGTTACTTAAGCATGTTTAACTTATGCATTGATCATACATGCCATATTGTTATATTATGTGTATTACCTATTGTTATGCATTTTGATTATGATGCTTAATTCGTGTTTGCATTGCATCCTACATACTTAGTACATTATAACATACTAATGCATATGTTATACCTAGATAATGTTACCATGTAGGAATCGGTGCCCAAGTTGATCATCATCCTCCTCCACGTGGCTAGTTAATTACTATTCATGCTAGTTGGTGGGTCCTCCACTTCGGGGACCTTTGTCTATGTTTCCCCTATTATGTTTTGAGACATTCTTCTCTATTGTCTATTTTGACTATGAGGGTGAGCCCAGTTATTTTGTGTTGGCCCTTGCTTTTATCTATATATTAGAGGTGTTTGTTGGACATGTTATGTATCTATGATATGCGCTTGACTCTTGTCTCTTGACTATGATGATATGGACGTGTTTTCCCTTCGCCCCCGTTACCCCATTCTTTTATCTCTTATGTTTGATCTATTGCTTCTATGACCAAGGATGTGTAATGAGTGTTTTCCCTTCGCCCCAGTTACCCCATTCTTTTATCTCTTATGTTTGATCTATTGCTTCTATGACCAAGGATGTGTAATGATGCTTTATGAGGCTTGCTTGTGGTCTCTTTGGGTTCCCCTTGCGCCCTGTCACGTCTAGGCTCTAGGCTTGGGTCGTGACAAACTTGGTATTAGAGAACTAGGTTGATAGATCCTCAGATTCCAACTCACTATGTCAATTAGAGTCCTATTCATGGTTGTGAAGCGTGCCATGACTATGAATAGGAGGCGATGAGGCATTTTAGGAAATGTTTCCATTCTTCATGTTCTAAGTCGTGCTATAGAGTTATGGTAAGTTTTCCCCTCTAACAATTTTTCTTTGCTATGTTAGATCATGCCAAACATTGGAGGACAAGGGGCCCAAACTCCCAAGGAGCAAGCTAACAATGGTGAGCTCCGGGGTGCTCTCACAGCGCTTGACCAAGTTGTAGCCAACCAAGTAATTCAAAGGGCCCAAGCCCCTTATGCTACTATCCCGCGAGCTAGGGTAAGAGACTTCATGAGGATAAATCCTCCGGTGTTCTATGGGTCAAAGGTGGATGAAGATCCACAAGAGCTCATTGATGAGGTCTACAAGATCTTAAATACATGAGGATAAATCCTCCGGTGTTCTATGGGTCAAAGGTGGATGAAGATCCACAAGAGTTTATTGATGAAGTCTACAAGATCTTGAATATTGGGCCAAATGAAAAGAAGGAGTTGGCGGCATACCAACTCAAAGGGGTAGCTCAAATATGGTATGATCAATGGAAGGGTTAGAAGGAGGTTGGTAATGTGGTGTTTTGGGAGGAGTTCAAATTGGCTTTCCTTAATCGGTTTTTACCTCTTTAGCTTAGAGAAGCTAAGTTGGTAGAGTTGATGATGTTCACACTCTAATTAAAAGCCGATTGTTTTCAGCAATTAACATAGCCAAGATTAGGATTGGATCCATAGGGAATACAAGGCTTGATTACAAGATTTAACCACTAATCATTTCTAGTATTTATGACATAATCTCTAAATCTGGAGGGGTTTGTATTTCAAATATAAATAAAACTACCGCTAACTATAACGCGAGGAACCACTCAATTTTGGGGACAACTTGGGAATTGTGTTCCCCATGTTTCATCAAC
Source organism: Solanum virginianum (assembly GCA_000787875.1). Classification (NCBI taxonomy): domain Eukaryota; kingdom Viridiplantae; phylum Streptophyta; class Magnoliopsida; order Solanales; family Solanaceae; genus Solanum; species Solanum virginianum. The sequence goes on along the minus strand of DF357380.1, from coordinate 29,398 downwards.
TTGATAACCCCAGATAACATAACTACAATTGGTGATTTGCATGCAGGATGGTAACTTAGGTTCTTTTAGCCCTCTTGTGAAGGTGAAGGTCAAATTTCACCATGGCGCTTGGTCAGCAACCATGGCCTGTCAACCAACTGTTACCTATTGTCCCAGTTAATCCTCCCTTGGTCAGGTTTGGTTAATTAGATGAGAACACATCAATCGAATTCTATCATCTACTTCCCTTTTCCTATTCATCACTACCTTGGTCGGGATCTTGATAGTAGGCGGGGTTTGGTGTTGGCTGCCACCAAACAACAATAATAATGAAGGGAAATAGATAATACATACAAAACCCCAATCATAGAAATGCAAGAAACCTAGGTCATCTCAATGTCAACTACCCATGGTTCCCACAACCCCAAGTTGTGGGTGCTTAGCTACTCATGGCTAAGGCAAATCACATAAGAATGTAAATAATAGGCATAGTTGAGAGCTTTACCAATGAAAATGAAGAAACTATCCACCACAAGTTGCAAACCCACAAGCTTGATTGATCAAGAATGAGTACAAAGCAAGGTTTGCAATCTCCAAAATGGGTTTTCCAAGAGAGTACAATAAACTACTCTAAAAAACTAAGAAATGATTCAAAATGTGATTCTCAATAGTCTACTGGTCGAACTCCTTGCTAAAAACCTAACATAAACTATATATAAATTTTTAAAACAACCCTAGAATTTACACCGAAAAGACAGCTGGCAGCTGATAAGTTACATAGGTATAACTCATAGGATGACCTAAGAGTCATAGTTGGTGTCTCGTATCAGGTTCTTGGAAACTTTGACTAAACTAGAACGACCCAAAGGTATGAGTCATTACTTGAGCTATGACTCGTATGTTGCTCTCATAGTCTTGATCTTCAGCTTTTTTGGTCCAACATTTTGGCTCTCTAATTCTTGCTACACGTCAACTTATACGAGTCGTAGTGTGTCTTATGACTCATATGGTGAACTCCACTTAATAGATTTCTAAATTTCGGTCTCTGATTCTTGCTAAGACACCACCCTGCGACTCGTAGATTTAGCTATGACATGTAGGTTGGCTCGTAAGGCCTATGCTTAAGCAAAATCTACAACTTTCATTTGCTACTCAAGCAGAGCAAATGCCCTCACTTTAAAGAAGTCTCTCATACTCAAAAGCATTTAGAATTCATGGATCGAGGAAGCATTCTCACTCTCATAATTGAAATTCAATGCATACTTACTAACACCACAAGCTTGCCTCTATACGCATCTTCTGGCTTGGTGATAAAGTGGAGTTGAATTACTTTAGGACTTATAGGCTTGTAACATAGGTTGAGGGTGCTTTGGTTTGGTATTTTGGGCAAATAGTGACTAAAGGTTATCCTTGAACCATGTTTACCAGCACTTTTTGCTTTCATAATCCAACCCTTTTTAAATAACTCCACCCTTATTCTCCTATTTTTGAAATTTTCTCTAGTGCTTTCTTTCTCTTTTTCAACTATATATCGATTTCAGACTCATTTTTGCTATATATATATATATTTTTTTTTTTCAACTCAAGGTACTTTTCTTTTCTTTTTCTTGACTCGATTAATGCTTTTTCATTTCTGTTGTGATTTCCCAACTAACCACCTTATTATTATTTCTTTACCATAATAAGGGCCATCCTCAACTTAGGCTTTTAGCCTCAGGTGAAGTACATAATATCTATGCCTCAAACCAGGGCCACTAACTGCTGCCACCCTCAACTTAGGCCTTTGGCCTCAATCAAGGTTCACATGTTCAAGGATAAACCATGGCAAATATCAAGGCATTTCATCAAACTCAACTTAGGCCTTTGGACTCAATCAAGATTCGTATGTTCAAGGATAGACCAGAGCCAATATCAAGGTATTTCATCAAATAAGGTCAAGTTAGCAAGGTATCAGGAAATAATGAGTGCATGAGCAGCTCAAAAGTTTGGAACAAGGGATTCACTCGCTCATTTGGTGGGTTATTTGGGCCAGAAGTGGTTCCACTAAAATAACAAGGGCCTAAGATCCTTTCCATATCCACCAAATCACCAAACTAATTTTAGAGTAACAAGGAAAGTTTTGGGTCCATACAAGATGCATGAATGCAACAAAATAGGCTCACAAAACATATGGCAATTGCATCCGCAATCAAGTATAGACTCATAGGTCATGTATTCATTCTCAGCTTACCTTCACAATATCAAAACAAACATTGCCAACTACTCAAAAATGTATTAATGCATCAATAATCACATCCTTAAAATATTTGAGGGTACCCAATTCTTCATCAAAACACTAAAATCACATCTAAAAATTATGTATATGCCAATAGATAACACTACTATGAATTTACCCATTATTTACACTACCTAACATGCCAGTTCAACAGAAAAGTAAACATCCACAATGAAAAAGAAGCACGGCAAGAAAACCTTGGGATCAAAAATAAGGAAAGTTATGGACTTAAGGTTACTCAGACTTCATCTTAATCCATAACTCCCACACCCCACCAAAATAGGATACTTTGTCCTCAAAGTAAAATCACAAAGGAAATGTGCAAGGGGCGTACCTTAGATTGCCTCCCAGGAAGCGCCTGATTTATTATCGCGGTATGACAAGAAGCTTTTGTGTTCATGCCTCTTCAAGGTCCCAATCTTCCACTATTTTTATTTCTTCCATGTCACCAATATACTATTTGACCCTTTGTCCGTTGACTTTGAATGTTTTGCCATCCCTACTTTCTAGCTCGATGGCTCCATAACTAAAGACACGCATTACTCTAAAGGCCCCTATCCACTTAGATCTGAGTTTTCCAGGAAACCACCTCAACCTGGAGTTGTCGAGTAGTACCATATCTCCCTGAGCAAACTGGCGATCTTTAATTCTGTGATCATGCTGAACTTTCATTTGTTGCTTGTACGAGGCGGAGCTCTCATATGCATATAATATAAACTCATCAAGCTCATTCAACTGCATCAACCTATAAGTTGCAACTTCATGCCAATCCAAATTCATCTTCTTTAATGCCCATATTGCCTTTTTCTCAAGTTTGACTGGCAGATGACAGGCCTTCCCAAACACCAATTGATAAGGGGACATTCCAATGGGAGTCTTGAAAGCCATCCGATAGGCATATAAAGCATCATCTAACTTCTTTGACCAATCAGTGTCATTCATATTTACCATTTTGGATAAGATTTACTTTATTTCCCTATTCAATACTTCCACTTGTCCACTAGTTTGGGGATGGTACGGGGTTGCCACTTGGTGCTTCACACCATATCTTTCAAGGAGAGCTTTGAATAGTCGGTTGCAAAAATAAGAGCCTCAACCACAACTAATAGCTTGCAATGTATCAAACCTGGAAAAAATATTTTTTCGGAGAAACCCAGCAACACTCTTACCCTCATTGTTTGGTAAATTTATGGCCTCTATCAACTTGGAGACATAATCATTTATGACCAGGACATATTTATTACTATGAGAACTAATAAAAGGTCCCATAAAGTCAATGACCCAAACATCGAATAGTTCTATGACCAAAATATAGTTTAGAGGAAGTTCGTGCCTTTGCGAAACTCCACCCTTTCTTTGGCAACGATCACAAGACTTCAGATAACCATGGATGTCTTGATGTATAGAGGGCCAATAGTAGCCACATTGCAACACCTTATAAGAAGTTCTAGCTCTACTATGATGACCACCCACCACTGAAGAGTGATATGCTTCAAGAATGCTTATTATCTCTACTTCTGGAACACATCTACTGATGATCCCATCTGCACAAATGTGAAACAAATATGGCTCATCCCAGAAGAACTTCTTTACATCATGCAGAAACATACAACATTGATGGGTGTTTAAACTAAAAGGTACTATATTACTTACCAAATAGTTAACATAATCTGCAAACCAAGGTATAAGATCATATGACGCTGCCAGAACTCTTTCATCGGGAAATGAGCTATTTTTGTCCAGCCCATCATCAAACTTCATCATAGCTTCATCTTTCAATCTAAAAAGGTGATCGACAAACAGATTTTCCGAACATTTTCTATCAATCACATCAAAATTGAATTTCTACAAGAGAAATACCCATCTAATCAATCTTGGCTTTACATCCTTCTTTGCTATCAGATATTTGAGCGCCGCATGGTCAGTATGCACAATCACTTTAGCTCTCAACAAGTATAAACATAATTTTTCAAATGCAAGCAATTCTTATTCGGCCACAGTGTAATTCTTCTAGGCCATATTAGTGCTTTCCTGGCATAATAGATTGGATGTAGGACTCTCTATCTTCGTTGCCCCAACACCATACCAAGTACAACCCCACTCGCATCACATATTGGTTCAAATGGTTATGACTAATCAGGAGCAACAATAATAGGTGTTGTGGTCAGCCTTTTGTTCAATTCATCGAAGGCGTGCATGCATCATCAAATACAAACTTCACGTCTTTTTCTAGTAACTTACACAAGGGGTGTGAGATTTTGGAGAACTCCTTTATGAAGCGGAGGTAGAATCTAATATAGCCTAGAAAATTTTTGATACCTTTTACCGAAATTGGTGGTGGCAATTTCTCTGTCACCTTAATTTTTGCTTTATCCACCTCAATTCCCTTGTATGAAATTCTATGACCAAGTACAATGCCCTCTATGACCATAAAATAGCATTTCTCCCAATTTAGCACCAAGTGACTCTCAACACATCTTTGTAACATATCACGTAAATATAAAAAGACATTCTTCAAAAGACTGGACAATGACACTGAATTCATCCATGAACACCTCAATAGTACTTTCAACCATGTCTGAGAAGATAAATATCATGCATCTTTGAAAGGTGGTTAGAGCATTACAAAGTCCAAAGGGCATTCTCTTAAATGCAAAGGTACCATAAAGGCATGTGAACATTGTTTCTTCTTGATCTTCAGGTGCAATAACAATTTGGTTGTACCCGATATACCCGTCAAGAAAACAATACCATCCCTTTTTTGCTAGTCTATCAAGTATCTGATCCATGAATGGCATAGGAAAATGATCCCTCTTGGTAGAAGCATTTAATTTTCTATAATCGATGCATACTCTCCATCTGTTGACTGCTCTCATTGGGAACAACTCATTCTTTGCATTAGGCACCAATATGATACCTCTCTTCTATGGAATACTCTGCACTAGACTCATCTATTCACTATCAGCAATTGGGTAGATTACTTTAGCATCTAACCACTGGATGATTTCTTTCCTCACAACCTCTTGTATTGGGGGGTTCAACCACCTTAGATGCTCAATACTTGGTTTGTAATCCTTGACTAGTTGAATCTTATGAGTACATATCCCAGGGGGTATGCCAATGATGTCTACAATAGTCCACCTAAGACCTCTCTTGTACTACTTGAGAACTGAGACTAGAGCTTCTGTTTGGGCTTTAATTAGATCCGCTATAATGATGACAGGAAATGTACTATTCTCTCCCAAGTATGCATATTTCAGATGCGATGGTAATGCCTTTAACTCTAACTCTGGTAGAACTTCTACAGAGGGCTTTGTAGATGGCATCTCCCTATTGTATAAGTCCAACTCCAACCTTGCCTGTCGCCTCGGCCCAAATGACACCCCAAGAGCATTTACTATTTTCTCATAATCAGGAATGTTGTCACCACCAAAGTTCATCAGCACGGCTACCAAAGGATCAAACCCAAGCCTCAACTCTATCAAGATTTCTGCTTCATCATCCTCATCCATTGAGATCATTGAGATGATTTAAAAATCAGAACTCTTTCTATCCTATTGGCCCACTTGAAAAACTCAAAACTCTTTCTATCTAGTTGGCCCACTTGAAATACCACTGCTTCTTCACCAAACTTGAAAGTGAGTAGACTCTTCTCTGTATCTACTAATCTCAACCTGTGGCTAAGAAAGGTCTTCCCAAAATGATCAGAACTACAAAATCAACCTCACAGCCAAGTATAACAAAATCAGCGAGAAATATAAATTTGTCTACCTTTACCAACACATCATACAATACCCCCATAGGCTTCTTAACTATTCTGTTTGCCATCAACAACTGCATCTTTATAGGAACAAGGCTCCCCATACTGAGCTTTTTGAATATAGCAAGAGGCATTAAATTAATGCTAGCCCCCAAATCACATATTTCTTTAGCAACCACTAGTTCTCCCATAGTGTATGGTAAGGTGAATGCATCCGGCTCTTTGCGCTTTTGCACTAACAACTTTGTGGTGATGGCACTACAACATTGAATTTTTTTGGAGAGGTCATGGCTCACTTTTAGTTTCTTCTTGACTAGGTCTTTCATCCATTTTGCTTGTCCCAACATCCTCTCAAGGGCTTCATGTAGAGGCCATACGCATTATGGATCCTAGCCTGATAAAGGTTGATGAGAACCCAGTGGCCTTACCATGAGAAGCTCCTCCAGCTATCCCAGAGCCTTTCCCGGTAGAGCCTTAGATTCTAGGTTTACCTCCAGCTACCACTGGCACTACTCCGACTTCTACAAAGCCTACACCTGTAGTTGAGATTGATATTATACCTTCATCCAGCACTACGACACCAGCAACACCGTTTTTACAGGCTGACCCTCTTTTCTCTACTGTTGCTTTTTAGGCTTTACTACATAGGCAAAAGGAAAGCTATGTGAGTTGGCAGCATGGGTCCAGCCATTGATTGATCAAACTATTTGAGACTCCGAGGAGAGGATGAACACATATGCTTGAGATTTAGTTGATGAGAGAGTCTGAACAGTGGATGCCAAGATGCTTTTGAGGCTAGAGTTCACAAGAGGCTTGAGAGATCTAGGCCTACCGATGCAGGTATAGTTACTGAGGAGTTGGCCGAATTCAAGGCCGATTTCTTACAGATGTTGGCGGCCTCTATTCTAGCCCCGAAGGGAGCACTGGTAGGAGATGAAGCATTTGATTGGCTCGCTGACCACTCGGACACCCGAGGGAAGAGGGCTCTAGAGCATGATGACCTAGAGCTGACCTAGAAGAAGCAGAGGCAAGAGGAGGAGCCCATACCTAAGGAGATGGTGCAGGAGTCACTTTTATTAATAGCTATTCACAGACCGAGCACAGCATACCCCACCTGGAGAGGGTACTTCCGACTCTGCAATAGAGGAGGAGAGTCAGCCCCAGGACCTCACAGATTAGCCATAGACTAGTGCTTGACACACCTTGATCTTTGACTTCTTTTGATCCCAGTGCTCATTTTGTATGATTAGATACTTTGTTTTCTTTCTTGACAATTTTTTTTGGTTGTGTTTAAATATGTTTATGTTGGATTTTATTTTTACTTCTATTTTGGATATTTATTTTTGATTTTTAATGAATGTATGTATATATATCTATATTATCATGTTTTGTTTTGGTTTTTGTCTTTACTTTAAGGACAAAGTATCATCTTTTGGTGGGGTGATAAAAGTTATGGATTAAGGTGAAATATGAGTAGCCTCAAGTCCATAACTTCTCCTATTTTTGATCCCAAGGTTTTCTTGATGTGCTTCTTTTTTCTTGTGGATGTTTATTTTCTTTGTGAACTGATATGTTTAGGTAGTGTAGATAATGGGTAAATTCATAGTAGTATCATCTATTGGCATATACATTATTATTAAAGTTGTTTTCAATGTTTTTATCAAAAATTGGGTACCCTCAAAATCTTTGAGGTTGTGAACATTGATACATTTATACATTTTGAGTATCTGGCAATGTTTGTTCTGATATCATGAAGGTAAGCTGAGACTGAAAGCATGACCTGTGAGTCTATCCTTGATTGTGGATGCAATTGTCGTGTGTGTTGTGAGCTTATTTTTCTGCATCTATTCATTTTGTATGGAACCAGAACTTGTCTTGCTACTGTAAAAGTTGGTTTGGTGATGTAATGTATATGGAAAGGATCTTAGGCCTTTGTTCTTTGAGTGAAACCACTTTTGGCCTAAAATAACCCACCAGTTAAGTGAGAGAATCCTTTTTTCCAAATTTTTTAGCTTATCATTTACACATTCTTTCTTAATACCTTGCTAGCTTAACCTTGTCTGATGAAATACCTTGATATTAGCCCTGGTCTATCCTTGAACATATGAACCTTGATTAAGGCCAAAGGCCTAAGTTGAAGGTGGCTGCAATTGGTGACCCTGGTTTGAGGCATAGATATGGTGTATCTCACCTGAGGCTAAAAGCTTAAGTTGAGGGTGGCCCTTATTATGGTAAAGTAAAATTAATAAGGTGGTTAGTTGGGAAATCAAGAGAGAAATGAAAAAGCATGAACTGAGTGAAGAAAAAGAAGAAAAGTCTCTTTAATTGAGAAAAAGTAGCAACATTGAGTTTGAAATCAAGGCACAGTTAAAAAGGAGAAAGAAAGCAAACAAGAAAAGTTCAAAGCAAGAGAACATGGGTGGATTGATGAAAAAAATATTTTATTATGAAAGCAAAAAGTGTTGGTAAACATGATCCAAGGATAGCTTTTAGTCACTACTTGCCCAAAATGCCGCACCAAAGCACCTTGAGCCTATGTTACAAGCTTATAAGTCCTAAAGTGACCCAACTCCACTCTATCACTGAGCTAGAAGGTGAGTAGAGAAGCAAGCCTATGGTGTTAGTCAGCATGCATTGAATTTCAATTGTTAGAGTGAGAATGCTTCCTCAGTCCCTGAATTCTAAATGCTTTTGAGTGAGTATGAGGGATTTCTTTCCAGTGAGGGCATTTGCACTACTTGAGTAGCATATGACTATACCAGTGATGGTGGATGGTTGATGCTCCTTAGGTTATCAAAGTTGGATTGTTAGGTCTCTCATGATGTTCTTGTTTGCTTAATAAATTCGCAAACCCTGTTTTGAAAGTAGTAGTTGGGTACCTAAACCAAATGAAACTATTGTATATTCCACTGATATAGCTACTATGTATTTCTCTTTGTCTGCATAGATAGAGTCGTCGCTTAAGGACAAGCAACAGTTCTAAGTTGAGGGTGTTGATGTGCTGTCAAAATACAACACATTTGGTACCTAAAACAAGGGATTTTGTGAGTTCTTAAAATGACTTTTTAGTGTTTTATATGTATTTTTATGTTAATCTTGTAGAAAAGTTAGGTTGGCATGATTTTGAAGAAATGTTTCAAATTTTGCTGAAGTACAGGCCTTACGAGCGAACCTACGAGTCGTAGCTCAAGGTACGAGTCATAGAGTAGTGTCGTAGTAGGAATCAGAGACCAAAAATAAGAAATCTGCCAAGTGAAGGTCACTTCTACGAGGACATCCTACAAGTCGTAAAACACACTATGACTCATATAGGTGGACTCATAGCAAGAATCATAGGGCCAAAATATTGGACCACAAAAACTAAAGACCAAGACTACTAGAAAAATGTATGAGTCATCACTCAAGTAACAACTCATACAAATGGGTCGTACCAGTTCAGTCTAAGATGCCAAGATCCTGATATGAGACCTCGATTATGACTTGTAGGCCAACCTATGAGTTATAAGTGCGAAATTTATCAGATGTCAGCTGTTTTTTCTGCATAATTCCTAAGGTTGTCTTGTAAATACTATAAATAGTTTAAGTTAGGTTTTTAAGAGATAGTTCAATTAGTAGACAATTCTCCATTATATTTTAAAGCTTTTCTTAGGTTTTTAGAGTAGTTTATTATTCTCTCTTGGAAAACCCATTTTGGAGATTGCAAATCTTGTCTTGTACTCATTGTTAATCAATCAAGCTTGTGGGTTTGCAACTTGTGGTACCTATTTCCTTCATTATTATTGGTGAAACTCTCAACTATGTCTATTATTTATATATTTGTGTATTTTATCTTAGCCATAAGTAGCTAAGAATCCACAACTTGGGGTTGTGGGAACCATGGGTAGTTGACTTAAGATGACCTAGGTTTTGTGCATGTCTATGATTGGGGCTTTGTATGTATCGTCTATTTCCCATCATGATTAATGTTGTTTGATGGTGGCCAACACCAAATCCCATCTACTATCACAATCCCGACAAAGGTAGTGATGAATAGGAAAAATGAAGTAGATAAAAGGATTCAGTTGATGTGTTCCCATCTAATCGACTAAACCTGACCAAGGGGAGGTTGACTGGGATAATAGGTAATGGTTAGTTGGCACACCATGGTGGCCGACCAAGCGTCATGGTGAAATTTGACCTTCACTTTCACAAGAGGGCTGGAAGAACCTAAGTTACCATCCTGTATGCGAGGCCATGGTAGCCGACCAAGCGCCATGGTGAAATTCAACCTTCACCTTCGTAAGAGAGCTAGAAGAACCTATGTTGCCATCTTATATGCGCTTCACTAATCGTAGTTATGTTATCTAGGGTAATTTAGTCAACGAACCATGTGGAACACAATTCCCAAGTTATCCCCAAAATTAAGTGTTTTCTTGCATTTTAATTAGTGTTTATTTTATGTTGTTTTTGAATCACAACCCCCCCTCATTTAGAGATTATAGTTGTAGATACTAGAAATGATTAGTAGTGAAATCTTATAGTCAAGCCCTATATTTCCTGTGGATTAGACCCTAACCTTGGTTAGGTTAATTACTGATAGCGACTGCTTTCTTATTGGAGCGTGACCATCATCAGTGATGATGGTGTTGTGGTTATTGATGGGTCTAAGTCTTATTTGGTTGAAGAGGTGATAGCAACACATGATTTTGACTCCTCTTTGCTTGAATTAAAGGCCTTTGTGAAAGAGGGCAAAGTAGAGGTTTTCTCCCCAAGGGGGAGGTGGGGCCCTTAGGTACTAAGGTAGGTTGTGTGTGCCTTGTGTTGATGGTTCAAGGGAGAAGATCCTTGATGAGGCGCACAATTCTTTTTATTCCATCCACCCCGGTTCCACCAAAATGTATAGACTTAAGAGATGAGTATTGGTGGGGAGGCATGAAGAGGGACATTGCCAGATTTATTTTCGGTTGCCATAGTTGTCAACAAGTCAAAGCCGAATATCAAAGGCCGGGTGGCTAACTCAAGACTTAGAAATTCCCACTTGCAAGTGGGAGGTGATTAATATGGATTTTGTGGTTAGATTGCCCAAGAATAGAAAAGGTTCTAATTCCATTTGTGTGGTGGTTGATAGGATGATGAAATTGCCTCACATTCTATTGGGTAAGACCACATATGGCACTAAAGAGTATGCAAGTTTTTACATCCATAAGATAGTGAGGTTGCATAGGGTTCCTTTGTCCATCATATCATAATTTACTTCACACTTTTGGAGGTCTTTTCAAAAGGGCCTTGGTGCAAAGTTCACCTTAGTACGACCTTCCACCCCCCAAATGGATGACCATGTCAAGAGGACAATTCAAACCCTTTGGTATAAATATTCACCTTATCGTGGTCTTCAACCCTCAATTAGATGGCCAAGCAGAAATGGCAATTCAAATCCTTTAAGATATGCTAAGGGCTTGTGTATTGGAGTTAAGGGGTAGTTGGGATGACCATCTTCCTTTGATTGAGTTTGACTACAACAATAGCTATCACTCTGGTATCGGTATGGCTCCTTTTGAGGCTCTTTATAGGAGACATTGTAAGATCACCAGTTGGTTAGTTTGAGGTTAGAGAGGTGGCTTTAGTGGGACCAGATCTAGTTATAAGGCTGTTGAGAAGGTTAGGATGATTAGGGAAAGGTTAAGAACAACTAAAGTCGTCAAAAATCTTATGCTGATGTGAGAAGAAGAGACCTTGACTTCAATGTGGGTGATTGGGTTTATTTGAAAGTTTCTCCAATGAAAGGTGTAGTTTGTTTTGGTAAAAATAGGAAGTTAAGTCCAAGATATTTTGGTCCTTATGAGGACTTGAAGAGGGTTGGTAAGGTAGATTATGAGTTGAAGTTTCCTAGTGAAATGAATTTGGTTCACTCGGTGTTCCATGTCTCTATGTTGAGGAAATGTGTTGGTGATCCTAATGCTATTGTACCTCTTGATGTTGTGGATCTTTTTAAGTATAACTTGACTTATGAGGAGGTTCCAGTTCAGATCCTAGATAGGCAAGTGAAGAAATTGAAGAACAAGGAGGTGGCATCCATTAAGGTCCTTTGGAGGAACCAAAAATCAAAAGTGTTACTTGGGAGGCCAAAGCAGACATGCAAAAGCGATATCCTTATCTTTTCTAGTCCACTCAAACCTAAGGTACTAATTCCAAGTACCCTATCTGATTTCAAGTCTTATGTTTCAGCCAAGATGTCATTGATATGCATTCATGTTTAGGTTGGCAAGTTATGGTGATTTTACATATATGTTGAGATTTTGAAAATGGTGTTTTAAATGTAATGTTGCATTCTTTTTGGGGCTGATTCGATTATGATCATTCTTATCTTGTACGTCTCTTTTACATTCGGGGACAAATGTTCCCAAGAGGGAGATATTGAAATGACCCCAAAAAATGCCTGAAAACATACCTCAAAATGTCCAAAATTTTAGATTCCATATATCTTAAAATCTGTTTGTCATTTCAAAAATTTGACTTCATATTCTAGTTCAAGGGGTCAAAATTAGGTGAATAAGGGTCTAATCCCGATTTAAGAGCGAATGATTAGCAATTATGAAATTCCAAAGTGCAATTTCTAGTGGCGTTTTCGCGTTGCCTATACGACGTGTCCCTGTTTATTTTAGGGACTATTTTTTTTAGTTTGGTCCAAGACTTCTAAGTCTTAAGCCTAAGTGTTCCCAAATGTGTTTTTATCTGTACTTAGCCAAATTTCGCCCTCATATCATCCTAAACATTTTCTAATACTCACTTAAATACTTAGTCATATTTTCACTCCCCAAACTCAAGTCCCAAACCCTCATCTTAAGCTAAGGTTCTCCTTCAAGGTTCTTCTTCAAGCTTTAAGTCTCCATCTCTAATCTTCACCAAGTTCATCTCTAAGCTAAGTTATGTGGGTTTCTTTCATGGGTTCCTTTCACTCATGATACCCAAGTCTCTTTATACTCAAATTTTATGATTTAAAGTTGATTTACAAATGGTTCTTAATTATTATGAAATTCATTGCACTATGTTAAAGCTATGTAAATTTGTGGTTGTTTTGCTATGTTTTGAGCCATAAATCTTAGATCTATTGTAAGATTTGATGAGGGGATTTTGATGTATATAGCTTGACGGTGTTTATTGATAGTTTTTTAATGAATTTTCTTGCATGATTTCATCTCTATATTTCATGATTTTATACTAGCAGTTGTACATTTTGAAATCTAGCTTGGTCTCTTCTACACATATGATATCCTATATGAGTATGAGTTACTTAAGCATATTTTACTTATGAATTGATCATACATGCCATATTGTTCTTCCTTTGATTGAGTTTGACTACAACAATAGCTATCACTCTGGTATCGGTATGGCTCCTTTTGAGGCTCTTTATAGGAGACATTGTAAGATCACCAGTTGGTTAGTTTGAGGTTAGAGAGGTGGCTTTAGTGGGACCAGATCTAGTTATAAGGCTGTTGAGAAGGTTAGGATGATTAGGGAAAGGTTAAGAACAACTAAAGTCGTCAAAAATCTTATGCTGATGTGAAGGAGACTAAGAACCTAGATAACCTAGATGGGGGTTTGTACTCATCAACCTAGGGAAGGGTTTGTACTTCTCCACAATGGTGATGGAGCGGCATTATCACCAACCTAGATAGGTGTTTGTACTCATCCACCTAAGTAATGGGGCGACATCATCACTAACCTACCAAAGAGTTGTACATTTTGAAATCTAGCTTGGTCTCTTCTACACATATGATATCCTATATGAGTATGAGTTACTTAAGCATATTTTACTTATGAATTGATCATACATGCCATATTGTTATATTATGCCTATTGCCTATTGTTATTCATTTTGATTATGATGCTTAATTCTTGTTTACATTCCATCCTACATACTTAGTATATTCAAGTGTGCTATCGCATACTCTATGCCTATATGATGTCACCATGTAGGAACTGGTGCCCAAGTTGATCATCCTCCTCCACGTGGCTAGTTCGGTGCTATTGAAGCTAGTTGGTAAGTCCTCCACTTTGGGGATCTTAGTCTATGTATTGAGACATTCTTCTCTATTATCTATTTTGACTATGAGGGTGAGCTTAGTTACTTTGTCTTGGACCCCACTCTTATCTATGTATTAAAGGTGTTTGTTGGAAATATTATGTATCTATGATATGCATTTGACTCTTGTCTCTTGACTATGATGATATGGAGGTGTTTTCCCTTAGCTCCAATTACCCAATTCTTTTATCTCTTGATGTTTGATCTTTTTCTTCCGTGACCAAGGATGTGTAATGATGCTCTAAGAGGCTTGCTTGGGGTCCTTCGGGTTCCCCTTACGACGTGTCACGTCTAGGCCCCAAGCTTGGGTCATGACACAATCACCTTGTTAAGGGGTCGATACCTCAATCACCTTCCAAGGGGGTAATATGCTTTGGAATCTAAGTAGCAGTTGTTTGTTTTATGATGTTTATGGTCTCTTCCTACACACGTATTATGTTCAATATTATTTATATTATTTTCAAGCTTGTTTTACTTTAAGCATTGGTCATGCATGCCATCTTGATATTATTCTTATCCATTGCTTATGATTATGCATTTTTACTATGTTGGCTTATGTCTAGTTGCATTGTATCCTACATACTTAGTACATTCAAACATACTAACGCATATTCTATGTCTACATGATGTCACTATGTAGGAATCGAAGCACCTCTCGATCATCCTCCACGTGGCTAGTTCGATGCATTGGAGATAAGCTTTAGTGAGTCCTCAAGTCTAGGAATACTATCTAGGTTATTCTTTCCATTTGCTGTTTCTTAATGTTGAACACCTGATACTATGAGGGTGAGTCCGGAAAGTGTCTCGGCCCCTGCTCCAATCTATGTTAGAGGTATTATTGGAATATTTGATGTAATTATGCAACGAGCTCGACTCTTAAAATGTTTTATGATTAATGAAGACTACTCTTAGTCCCGCATCTCTTATTTATGTCTCTTGTTGTTGTTATTTTGCTTTCGCGACCAAGGATGTGTGATTGATATGCTTAGAGGCTTGTTTGGGGTTCTTTCGGGTTATCTATTCATCGTGTCACATTTAGGCCTGAGTCTTGGGTCGTGACAAACTTGGTATCAGAGCACTAGGTTGTTAATGATCCTTAGAAACTAACACACCGCGTCAATTAGAGTCTTACTCATTATTGTGAAGCACGCCACAACTATGAATGGTAGGCTATGAGCTATTTTAGGTAATGTTTCACTTCTTCATGGTCTATATCGTGCTTTAGATATAAATATAAGGTTTTTCCCCTAATGAATTCTGTTTACTATTCTAGATCATGTCAATTCCAAGTAGAAGGCTAAGGAGAGCCCATACACCCAAGGTGTAACCAGCCCCTCCTGTTCCTCAAGGTGGAGGGGAAGGCCAAGATAAGTTTCGAGAAGCTATTGCAATGTTGGCTCATGCTATGACCAACCAAATCAACTAAGGGGCCCAAGCTCCTCATGCTCCCACTCTAGCTTCTAGGGTGAGGGATTTCACTAGAATGAATCTATTGGAGTTCCATAGATCCAAGATAAATGATGATCCCCAAGAATTCATAGATGAGGTGTAAAAAGTGCTATCTATCATGGGGGTCAATTCGGAGGAGAAAGAAGAGTTAGCAGCCTACCAACTCAAAGGGGTAGCTCAAATTTGGTTTACACAATGGAAGTCTGAGAAGAGAGATAATTATGTTATTTCTTGGGAGGAGTTCAAAGACGCATTCCTCAACTAATTCTTTCCTATCAAGCTAAGAGAGGCTAAAATAATGGAGTTTATGAACCTTAAACAAGGTTCAATGAGTGTTAGGGAGTACGCCCTCAAGTTCAACCAACTCTCCAAGTATGCCCCGTAATTGGTTGTCCAGCTGAGTTCAAGGATGAATAAATTTGTATCAGGTGTGTCTGACTTGATTAATGAGGAGTTTCATATCGCCATTCTAATAGGTGATATGTATTTGTCCCGCCTTATGACATATGTTGAACAACTAAAGGGGGAAAACTTAGAAAGAGAAGAAGTGGTAAGTCCGAGAGGGCTCGTTTTGAAGGTGGATTCCAAAATTCCAAGGGTGGCTAGTTTCCTCAAGGCCATAAGTTCCAAGGCCAAGGGTTTTCTAATGCTCTTAATTGGAGGTTTGCTAATGACAATCCAAGATTCCAAGGTGGTGATGGCATGGTGCTAAACCCTATATGCCAAAGGTGTGTTAGGAACCATAATGGGCCCATGTTTGAAGAAATCTAATGCTTGCTATGGTTGTGGAGAAGTGGTTCATAAGGTGATTGATTGTCCTTGTGTCACAATATAGGTAGAGATGGTCATCCACAAGGCCAAGGTGCAAATATAGGTCAAAAGGGAAGAGGAGGCCAACAAGGGGGTGCTCCAAGGAAAAATAGATTCTATACTCTTCAAGGGAGACAAGGGGTGGATGAGGTGCCCAATGTTGTCACCGGTATGTTAAAGGCTTTTGATTTTGATATGTATGAATTGATAGACCCCGGTGCCACTCTTTTTTTTTATTAGTCCTTTTGTTGTCAAAAATCTTCATGTTAGACCCAAATTGTTGTGTGAACTTTATTAAGTGTCTACCCTTGTTGGTGAGTCCGTTGTTGCTAAAAGATTCTATAGAATTTGTCCTGTGTTCATATTGCATTAAATCTTGCCTTGTGATTTTGTTGAGTTAGATATGGTGGATTTTGATGTCATTCTTCGGATGGATTGGTTGCATTCATATTATGCTTCTATTTATTATAGAACCCGCAGGGTTAAATTTTAATTCCCTAATGAGCCCATCCTTGAGTGAGAAAGTTATGATGTGTGGTCAAGAGTAGATTCATTTCTTGCCTTAAAGCCCAAAAGTTAGTTTCTAAGGGTTGTCTCTATCATCTTGTGAGGATTAGGGATGTTGAGTCCAAAGTCCTTCCTATTGAGTCGGTTCTAGCGGTTAATGAGTTTCTTGATGTCTTTCCCGATGAGGTTCTCGGTGTTCCTCCCAAAAGGTAGATATTGGGTTAAAGTAGGGTTTAGGTCTCACAAAAGCCTGATTACAGGATGTAAGACATTCTATAGCCCATAGATTATGGTCACGTGGTTTTCTGAACCTTAGTTTAGGGATATTGGCACTACAATCCATCTACGAGGCGTATATTGACATATGTCCAATTTGTTGGATTGTAGATGCCCCCAACACTTAGCATGTTTTAAAAATCTTACCTATGGTCCATGTGCCCCATTCATGACCCTCAATTTTATCTACGAGCCATAAAATTGGCTCATGAACCGGAGTGCACAAAATTTTGCTTATTAGAAATAAGTCAATGAGTCAAAGAACGAGCCATGGTATGAACCAGAGCTCATAAAACTGGTCATAGAATCTACTTCTCTCAGTTTTTAGCATTAGTTTTCATTAACTTAGCCCTTTTCCTGTATGTCCTTCATAGAATAAACTGTTACCTTATAAGCCACCAATCCTTGGGTAAAATGTTACAACCGAAAGCTAGAAAATTACACTACCTACATGTCCAGAAAGCTAAAATTAAAACAAAAACACAAGTGTTACATCAGATATATTGGGTTGCCTCTCAAGTAGAGCTTGATTTATTATCGCGGAACTACTTGGACAACTTGGCTACGCAGACTTCACAAAGTGCCCAAACATCCATCTTCAGATTATTGGGCCTCTTCATAGACTAACAAATATTGAAGACAACTTCTTCATCATTCAATAAAAGAGTTGCTTGATTCCATGTACGCCAGTGCTTGCCCAGTGGCTAGTAAGGCCTCCCTAAGATGATTGGGACTTTGAAGTCAACTTTGCAATCTAGA